>APFE030959085.1:30867-51039 GCA_000404065.3 Pinus taeda
CTCTCTTCTCTTCTCCTTTTAGTCTCTAAATGACCTTTTGGGTTACCCTAAGATCTAATCGCTGGGATTCATTTAGATCTAGGGATAAGAATAAATGTGCATTTAATTCACACTTTCTATTTTTTAACTCACCCACTTAAATAAAGACCCACTTAGCCTTTTATTTCTATGGTCACTTTTTCACTTTCTAATTCTTCATTGACTTTAATAAAGTCACCTTTAAATTAAAATGTAACTTTACCACTTATAAAGTAACTTTTAAATTAAATTGAATTTACCACTTACAAAGTCCCTTTTAAATTAAATTGACTTAGTCACTTTTAAATTAAATTGACTTTACCACTTATAAAGTCACTTTTAAATTAAATTGACTTTACCACTTATAAAGTCACTTTAGGAGAAAAGTACAGATAACTCGGACACTTTTCCCTAGGCCAAAGATCAAAGCCTTAGGGAACCACTTGTCCTCTGGTACTAAAATTTTAACACTCCCTCTTACCGAAGAAAGTGTTCCTCACCACTCCCATCTTGTCTTTGAAGTAGACATGCTTGCCCCGTGGTAAGGCTTTGGTGAAAATGTCCTCATTTGTGGAAATGTACTCAAGCTTGACAGCTCCTTTTTGGACATAGTCCCTAATGAAGTGATACTTGATCTCAATATGCTTTGAAATGTCATGAAAAACTAGATTCTCCGTGAGTTTTATGCAACTCTGATTATCACAGTAAATTACTGAATGTCTCAATCCCTGACCAAATAGACCAAACAACATCTTGCGAAGCCATATGACCTCACAACTAACCAAACTAGTAGCCATATACCCTGCGTCAGCTGAGCTCAATGCAACTGACTGTTGTTTCTGGCTGATCCACGACACAACTGCCGAACCCAACCCAAAAAAACACCAGAACGTACTCTTCCTATCTGAAGCACAACCTGCCCAATTCGAATCTGTGTACCTTGCCAGTCTCACTCCATCACCTTGTCTATAATCCAGACCAAAATCTACAATCCCCTGTAAGTAACGAAGAATATGTTTTGCAGCCACCCAGCGCACTCTCCTGCGCTCACACATGAACTTACTCATAGTGTTAACTGCAAAACATATATCTGGTCGAGTGTTGACCAAATACATCAATTTACCAATCAGTTGTCTGTATAGAGTAGGATCCACCAACTCAGAATTAGAAGCGTGAAGCTTCTTCTAGTTAGTGATCATAGGTGTAGACATGGGTTTGCAGTCCTCCATGTGAAATCTGCTAAGAATATCCACAATGTACTTCCCTTGTCCCAGGAAGAAATGCCGCTCCTCCTGCCACACCTCTAATCCCAGAAAATAAAGTATCAAGTTGATATCCTTCATCTCAAACTCTGAAGCAAGATCTCTCTTGCTTCCCTCAATGAGTCTCTCTGCACCAGTGATGATCAAGTCATCAACATACAACACTAGAATGAAAGGCTCCTCACCCACCACAATGAAGTATAGGTTCGGATCAACCTCACTCTTTGTGAAACCCAACTACTGCAAGTATGTATCAATCCTCGAGTACCAAGCTCTAGGAGCTTGCTTTAGGCCATAGAGCGCTTTTTCCAATCTACATACATGGGACTCCTTCCCATGCACCTCAAAGCCCTATGATTGCTCAACATAAACCTCCTCCTGAATGAAGCCATTGAGAAATGTAGTCTTCACATCCATCTGGTGGATCTTCTAAACCATCTCTGCTGCAATCGATATACTAGAGCGAATAGATGTATATCGAGCTACGGGAGCGAAGGTCTCCTCATAGTCAACTCCCTCTACCTGTGAGAACCCTCTCGCCACAAATCGAGCCTTGAACTTCTCGATACTGCCATCTGTAGCATGATTTATCTTGTGGAGCCATCTGTGTTGATTTGGGGTAGCATCGGATGTGCTCTAGCCATGAAAATTGGTGGAGAGGCTAAAGCACATGAGATCTCCAAGACCCAGAAATGGTTTGGGCAAATTCTAAACAATTTGGGAGATATTAAAATAATTGATATTTTTAATGAAGTTCCTAAGTCTAAACTTAGGAAAAAAAAAATATTAGCATGAATTAATATAAAACTGGGTTAGAATGGTCCAAAAGTGATGGATCAAGCCAAATCTGATCTTAGTCATTGATTAGAGATTTAATCTCAGTCATTGATGGACCCAAGAGAGATCAACTTGATTTTCTAGGGTAGGGTCTGTTGAGGAAATTGAGTGAAGTGATCTAAGTTGCAGTTGAGGGGTAGTGAATACATAGCAGAGAGGCAGAGTTAGTACCAGGAGGATCAGCACAAAATCTGGGAGAGGTTGACGCAGAGCTAGCTAGAGGCCACGCAGAGGCAGTTAGATGCCACACAGAGGCAGCCAGGAGTTGCGCAGAGCCAGAGAGGGCCAGCGTGTGAGACACAGAGGCTCCAGAGGCTAACGCAGAGCCCCAAGAGGCTGACGTTAGGCTAGATAGGCTAACACTAGGCCAGAGAGGCTCATGCAGGCCCTAGAGGCGGCGCTGGGAGATTTTCGTGGGACAGATTGGAGCTAGAGAGCTGGATAGGGTGACGCAGAGCAACAGAAGCTACATTGTTGCTGTGGGATAATTCATTTGGTGATTTAGCCAGAATATCTGTCTCCGACTGAAAGGTATAACTGTCGAGGGCATTCTTTGTTGGGTGATCCATTTCTAGCACTCCGGTTGTATTATGAAAACTACATAATAATAAAACCCTCTGAATCGCTGCACCGGTTTTCCCGCATTGGATTTTCCGGGGTCATTAGTCCAAAAACAATGGTGTCACTTATGTGCTTGTTTCTTTCAGTTGATGATCTGTATGTGTTGATACTATACTTGTATTTATTTTCAGTATTTACATGGTAAATAGCTTGTTAAGTAATTGAACAAGTAGGAAGATATAAATCAGATAGTATAGGAATAATTTCTAACGCATAGACTCAGAAATTCCAACATGGTATCAAAGCGTGGTTGTAGATCACAGGATAATTGAAGGCATTAGCAACAAAAACAACTATCCCGAGTGACAGATGTTGTTCCTTGCAGAAAGCAGCAAGGAAGGGGTGATGCAAAGAGGTTGCGTCATTAGTTCGAACCAGGAGGAGGATCAGCACTGAGGCAGAGAGGAGCATACTTGACCTACGCAATGCCCGGTCATCTTTCTCAGTCAGGAAGGATCAACACTGTGGCTAGGAGGTGCAGATTGTGCTGGAATTGTGCAGAGTCTAGAGGCTCTAACCTTCAGACTGCTGGGGTATAGGAGGTTGTGGGTAAGTTGTGGAGCGAAGTTGGTGGGGTGCTATGGTCCGAACAATACTTAACAGGGCAAGACCAAGGAGGGAGTTACTGCCGAGGATTTCTAGCCAAGAAATTCGAATTAGTGGTGCAGTTGCACAAACGATCGGAGTGGGGCATCTTGACATTGGCAGAGGGATTTCCAGAAGGGAAATTCAGGCTCAGAGGGAGTCAAACAAAGAACTTCCAGACGGGAAGTTGAGAGACTCGAAAGAGTCAAAAGGGGAGCAGTGAAATGGTAGTGAATGGCCTAAAAGATCAGGATAGACTGGACGAAGCTTCAAACTTCGTAGTCTGGAAGGCCAAGATCTTGTCCATTCTAGACAGGTATCGCATTAAACACTTCGCCTTGAAAACGATAGCGATCTCAGTTGACTTGACTGAAAATGAGAAGTACGAGAAGGCAATGTCCAGGGCTAAGTGCATCATTCTTGACAGGATCAAGGATCATGTGGTATCACATATTGTTGAGAAGGGTACGACAAATGAGATGTGGGATGCCCTAAAGAAGTTGTATCAGCATACTTCCGTGCAGAGGAAGATGCTTCTAGAAAATCAGTTGCGGTCATACCATATGTAGAGGGGAGAACAGATAGATATCTTCCTCAAGCATTTGACAGAGATCCGGGACCAACTAACTTCCATAGGGGCCACGCCGGATGAGGAGATGTTGGTAAGGATCACATTGAACGCAGTCTTAGAGGATTGGGAGGTATTTTTCCAGAGCTTACTGGGCAGGACAAGCCTTTCGGATTGGGAGGAACTGTGGGCAGCTCTTCGTCAAGAAGATATCAGACGATTGATCAAGGTGGGAAGCAGCGGCAAGGGGGTCAGAATCAAAAAGGAGGAAGAGGAGGACGCTGCCCTAGCATCTGCGGGAAAGCAGGAGAAATGAAAGAAGAAGGACCTCTCCAAGGTCAAATGCTTCCATTGTGGGGAACTGGGTCACTATGAGGACCAGTGTCCAAGGAAGAAGAGCAAGGGAGAGGCTTCTAAGACCAAGGCAATGCCAACGAGGGCAGAGAAAGAAATGGAGACAGATGACGACTGTGCCATGACTGCTCATGTGGCACTTAAGAAGAAGTGGGGAGACATCGAGATGTAGTCAGACGGACTACAAACGATGAGGGATAGGATCCTTGAGGTACCCAACCTCTTGGATTATACCTTGCTACAGGAGCCCTGAAGAGAAGTAGCAAGACCTGTGGATGTCGATAGAGACTGATGCGGATGGACTAACAAAGGGTGCTACAATGCAGGAATCTCAGGACAACGTGAGGCAACAGTGCGAGATGCATGGAGATGTTGCAATAGTGCAGAGGTCAGTAGAGGGAGCACTTGTCAGCGACAGAGAGAGCTTTAGTAACTGGGTTTCAGTGCAGCAGTTAGCAATGGCAGCGCTAGGGGTAGGAAGACGCAGCGTGAGAAGGGGATGCAGTGCAGATGTAGCAATGGCAGTGGCAAGGCCATGGGCAGCAACACGGATGTAGAGGGAGCTTTCGTATAGATGCAACATTGGCAGTAGCAGGGTCATGGGTAGCAATACATGATGCAACAGTGTAGAGGATGTTGGGGGGGCCAGGCCTAGCGTCAGCATAGGGACTGATGCTGGAAGATCAAGGTGATACTCAATGTGGAGTATTACTAGAGCACAATCCTTGCTAAGAGGGAGTGTTGATTTGGGGTAGCATCGGATGTGTTTTAGCCATGAAAATTGGTGGAGAGGCTAAATCACATGAGATCTCCTAGACCGAGAAATGGTTTGGGCAGATTCTAAACAGTTTGGAGGATATTAAAATAATTAATATTTTTAATGGAGTTCCAAAGTCTAAACTTAGGAAAAATAAATAATTAATGTGAATTAATATAAAACTGTGTTAGAATGGTCCAAAAGTTATGGATCAAGCCAAATCTAATCTTAGTCGTTGATTAGAGATTTAATCTCGGCCATTGATGGACCAACAAGAAAAATATAAGAGGAGCTTTGAGGGTTAGTTGGAAAATACACCAAGACAAATCAAGAACTCGGTTTTTCGGGGCAAGGTTTGTTGAGGAAATTGAGTGAAGTGATATGAGTTGCAGCCGAGGGGTAGTGAATACGTAGCAAAGAGGCAGAGTTAGTACCGGGAGGATCAGCGCAAAAGCTGAGAGAGGTTGACGCAGAGCCAACTAGAGGCCATGCAGAGGCAACCAGGAGCTGCACAAAGGCAGAGAGGGCCAACGTGTGAGACGCAGAGGCTCCAGAGGCTGACACAAAAGCCCCGAGAGGCTGATGCTGGGCCAGATAGGCTGACGTTGGGCCAGAGAGGCTCACGTAGGCCCTAAAGGCAGCGCTGGGAGATTTTCGTGGGATAGATTGGAGCTGGAGAGCTGGATAGGGTGATGCAGAGCAGCAGAAGCTGCATTGTTGCTGTGGGATCATTCATCTAGTGATTTAGCCAGAATATCTATCTCCGACTGAGAGATATTACTGCTGAGGGAATTCTTGGTTGGGTGAGACATTTCTGGCACCCACGTTGTATTCAGAAAACTACGTAATAATAAAACCCTCTGAATAGCTGCACTGGTTTTCCCGCATTGGGTTTTTCTGGGGTCATTAGTCCAAAAACAATGGTGTCACTTGTGTGCTTGTTTATTTCAGTTGATGATCTGTATGTGTTGATAATGTAATTGTATTTATTTTCAATATTTATATGGTAAATAAAATGTTAAGTAACTGAACAAGTAGGAAGAAATAAATCAAATAGTACAGGAAAAATTTCAAACGGATAGACATAGAAAATTCCAACAATCTGGAAGTAACAACTCATGTACCTTCAGGCCTCGGCACTACCTCCCAAACATCGTTCTTCATAATAGAAGAAAACCCTTCCATCATGGCCTCTCTCCAAACCTGCTGGTTGGCTTCCTCCTCATAACTAGAAAGGCTCGGAGTCAACAATGCTTATTACCAATGCCATGTAACTACAAAACTGCTTAGGTGGTTTACTCTCTCTAACTTGTCTCTTTGGCCAAGCCACTGATGTGGCCTCGCGCAAGGTATCTTGAAGCCACTTAGGCTTCCTCTTCTCTGAGCATACTTCTCCCACTAGAGTGAAAGAATCCTCATCATCATCGGAATCCTGAACTCCTGAAGGCTTGCCAACTGACCTCATGCCTGAATTTGTGCCTGTAGATGCTGAAGCACTATGCGAACTGTCCATTAGTGGAATACCCTGTGAACTACTCTGCGGACTGCCCGAAGAACCACCCACCTAACTTTGAGAGCCACTGCTCACTGATGGACTTGACATTGTAATCGATGTACCTCCTAATCCCTGACCACTAGATCCATGTGACTGACTCAGCTGCTCCTGAGGGTCTGGTGACTTTGGATACTCTAACTCCCATGACCTCATGAAAGTTCTCTCCTCCTCGAACTTCACATCCTGCCTAACAACCACTTTCCTCTGCACAGGAATATAAATCCGATAAGTTTTCGGGGTCTCGCTATAACCCACAAAGATGCTCTTGTCTGCAGTAGGCTCTAGCTTGGTCATGTTCTCCTTGGGGACATATGAATATGTAAGGCACCCAAAGATACGAAAGTGCCCAACATTAGGCTTCTTCCCAGAAAAAGCCTCCTTCGGAGTCACATTCCCCAAGGAACAATGTGGACTCCTGTTCTACAAGTACTCAGCAATGTTGCAGGCCTCTGCCCACAAAAATAAAGGTAACCCCTGATCATGAAGCATGGCTTTCGCAGCCCCTACAATGGATCTGTTCTTCCTCTCTGCAACCCCATTCTGCTGGGGGTTGTAAGGAACTGTGAACTCCCTCCTAATGCCTGCCTCAACACAAAAATCAACAAACTCACCAAGGGTACACTGCCCTCCATTGTCTGACTTGAGGACCTTGATCTTCCTACTTATCTGGCTCTCCACAATAGCTTTGAACTCTTGAAACCGCTTGAAGACCTCACTCTTGGTCTTCAAGAAATAAATCTAGGTCTTCTTGGAGTGGTCATGAATGAATAAAACATAGCACTCATAGCCACTCAAGGATACATGAGACATCCGCCCACTAACATCAGTATGAATCAAGTCAAGGATCCCGGTCGCTCTGCTGTCACTGCTAGGAAAAGGGGATCTGGAAAACTTCCCCATAGCACATCCTCTACATACATCAAGGTGATTAGAACTGAAATCTGGCACACCACTGGTGATCTCCCGCAATGTACTCAAGGCCCCATGATACATGTGCCCCATCCTGCGGTGCCAAATCTCACACAACTCTAAACTGCTAGATCTGCTGTCGGTCCTGTCTCGGATGCTGCTACGCAATGCCATTAGGGGCTGGAATGAGAACTTGTACACCTTGGCATGGCACACACAAATCACTCTAGCTGAAGAAGTTGGAGTTCCCCTAGGATATATAAGCACTTGCCCTCTCCTGAACAACACATCATACCCCCTGTCCTCAAGTGTTGAGACGAATATTAAGTTCTTCTTCATTCCAGGCACATATAGAACATTTGACACTTTCAAGGGAGGTTTGGTTCCCCTATCAAATGTCAATGTCCTCGCACCGACTGCTCTAACCATGCTATCATCACCAAGTACTACCTCCATATCAGTATCATCCTCTGAAAGCTCTGAGAAGTACTCTCTGACTCCTGTCATGTGGCGGGAAGTGCCACTGTCAACATACCAAATGCTAGAAGATGCTCTACTAGTAGCAGGGAATGCACACTCCCTCTGAACTTGTATGGCAGGTGATCCTGCACTAGAGGCTTCATAAGCTATGAACCCAAACTCCCAATCAAAGCTCTCTGAGAAGCTCTCTATCTCCGCAGACGCTGCCATGGGTTTGTCTCTCCCTTTATTGTTCTTCTTCTCCGGACACACAACAACATAGTGTCCCAACTTTCGACAATTCCAACATTTGACTTTGGAATAGTCCTCCTTGTTCTGCTACTTGCCTTTACCTTTGCCTTTGCCTCCGCTATTGGAAGCTTGCTGATTTGCTCTGCCCTTCTTGCCTCTTGCTAACAAGGCCACATTATTATCCTCCTCCACCTGTTTGGTTACCCCAAGATCGTTCTTTCTGATCTCATCCTGAATGCAATCATCCCACAACCTCTCCCAATCGGGAAGGTTTTCCCGTGCAACAATGCCATCCACAAAATTCTCCCAAGTCTTGGGAAGACCATTTAAAGCAATCCTCACCAACTCAATGGTTGCAATGATCTCACCTACGGCTGCCAATTCATCCCTCACTGAAGTGATGTTTGTGAGGTATGTTGTAGCACCGTCAGTCTTATCCATTTTAATGGTCTTAAGTTTCTCCTTTAGGACCATTTTTCTGTTTTCATTTGAGCTCTGGTAAAGACTGGTCAAGACTGTCCACATCTCATGTGCATAAGTCTTTCCTCTCACATGAGGAATGACATGAGGAATCAATCTTTTTGCCTTAACATTCTTTTTGTTAAATTCTGCCAACTGTACATGGTCAGCAAGTACTACTACTTGGTTCTGTGTGGTATTTACCATAATGCCCCAGACTTCTGCTTCCTCAAAGATGCTCTCGTTTCTCTTCTTCCATGCACTGTAGTTGTTCTGCCCATCCAACCTGTCTTCCACTATCAAACACAAAGACATGTTTCACTCCTACCAAACTAAAATTTTCAAATTTGTGGTAAAAGTTTCTATTTTCTGTGTAAAAGTCAGCTTGCTGTAATCTTCACTTTGTTGTCCCAAACTGCACTTTTCAGCCAACCAAGCTTTGATACCATGAAGAAAATTCAACCCCCACTCCAGTTATCAGTTTTCCTTATCACTCCATGCATTTAGTTTTAAATCCAAGCATGATAAAAATTCTAGAATCTGGAAATGACAATATTTTTTGAAAGCACAAATTTAGAGATTTTACAACTGCTGAAATTGCAGAAATAAAACACAGCAAAGTTATGATAGCCACACATGGAAAATAACACAATGATTTTTGGTCAATGTGACCCTGGAAAAACCCCCTACAACACTTGGGGAAAACCAGTTTGAGAGCTCTTCTTTATTTCTAAAAATGCTTTTACAGAGAAACTGAAACACACAGTAGAAATTCCAGCAACCACAAATTACAACTTATCTCGATTTCCGTGCTTGAACTCCACCTCAAGAATCGTGCCAATCAACAAACAACCAAAACAAAAAATTTCCAACAATAAAACAACATAAAATGTTGTATGGCCTCCCTCGAAAAATGTGCCCCAAACTTGTTGTACAGACTGTACGGATTTCAACAGTATGGCTGCGTTGAAAATTGTGCCCAAATCTGCCTCAAAATTTGTGCCTTTGTTGCTGCCCCTCTTCCTCGATTTATGTGCCTTTCTCTTGCTGTACAGTTTTGCCTTGGGATGCGTGCCAATAAACGCTGCTGCCTAGATTTGCTGAAATGTATTATTGTTACTTTTATTCCCTTTCTCACTGCTTAGAAATTTTCTCTTTGCTCTCTCTTCTCTTTCTCTCAAATGCTCATGAAAGAATGAATTGATCTTTCTCTCTTCTCTTCTCATTTTACTCTCTAAATGATCTTTTGGGTTACCCTAAGATCTAATGGTGAGATTCATTTAAATCTAGGGATGAGAATAAATGTGCATTTAATTCTCACTTTCTATTTTTTAACTCACCCACTTCAATAAAGATCCACTTAGCCTTTTATTTCCATAGTCGCTTTTTCACTTTCTAGTTCTTCATTGACTTTAATAAAGTCACTTTTAAATTAGAATGTAACTTTACCACTTATAAAGTCACTTTTAAATTAAATTGACTTTACCACTTATAAAGTCACTTTAGGAGAAAAGCGCAAATAAATTTGGACACTTTTCCCTAGGCCAAAGATCAAAGCCTTAGGGAACCACTTATCCTCTGGTACCCAAATTTTGACATAATATATACAAAAACATCCTCTAGGTTAAATGATGGATTTGAATCCACAAATATGCTTTGATAAATCTACCATGAAATTCCCAAAGAATTTCATCTCCCTTTCTTTAAATGTGAGCAAACTTATGCAACTTGGATATATTCCATTCATTCCACCATTCCATTTGAGAAACTGTGATCAATATGAAGAGGTCATTGTATACAAATTGTCTCAAACCTTCAATCTCAAGTTGCCCAGGTAGATCTTCTTTGTCTTTAATACCAATGATTTCTCTCACCACCCATACAAGCAACATGGATCTAAACTCAAAAGGAAAATGTATTGTTTCTTGGTGGTGTCACCACATGAGATCAAAAAATATTCAATAGATATATCTCATCAAAGTTGTTGTCGGTGATCTACTAATCACAACGACAAAGGTCCTTGACAACAACACCAAAAAATTACCATCACTTGGAATTAGCCTTGGTTGCAAAGGACCTATCACCTCCTAAACTCCTCTCTCTTTGGGTTAGTTTATGCCAACACTAAGGAGTTATCCCTAGATTTTCCTATGAAAAATGGATTGAGTTATGAAAGCAAACTAGTTAAGTAAGCAAATAAAACACAAAAAGTAAAAAATAGAAACTTCGAAGAATGGTCTAGGACACTAGTGCCTACCATTGGTTCATGGAGCCAGTGGAGGAGTAAAACAAGTGTTTGTTTGGAGGTGGAGAATTCCAAGGAGGCATCTACAATGGATAAATGTCACTAGATAAATATGTCTTGAACCCTATGATCAATATTGGGAACACACCCCTATCTTGATCATTAAAAATCTAATCGGGTGGCAATCTTCTTTTACCCTACAAATACTTGGGTCAAAAACAACCATTCGAATCTAAAAGAGGTAAAGGAAAACTAGAGGGGGTGGGGAGGTGAATACCCACAAAATCTAATAAAATTGACTTAATAAAACAAAACCATAATGTTGCAAGCTTCAATCAACATAAATCAATGAACAAAAGAAGAGAAAATATGCGGACGAAGTGCTCAAACTTCATTCATCATCCAAATCTTTCGAAATTACACTAGGAGTCAATCTCAAGTAATCATGCCTTTACAATCTCTCATTGTTATTTAGATAACACTTCTGCTACAAGGAGTGCACTATATTCCTAACCAATAAACCATGTTATAACTCAACATGACTATAGACATAGTCAATGAATCATGACATGCTTAAAGATAAAATATTGATGGATAAAGACAAATCTTGAACTTGTAGCAAAACTAGAAAGATATAAGAGAAATATACAATAAAACTTCTAATATAAACCCTAAAATACCAAAGATATCCAAGATATTCACCATGAAAAACACAAGAATATAGAGAGAAGAGCCTTCAAGTCAAGGTAACAATGTAAAATACTCCTTATGGAAGAAATCACTCCACAAACCATGCTTGCCGCAAAACAATACAATCCAGCACACCTCAAATATAATGATATTCATGTGTATTTATACTTTCTCATGAGTATCGCTCAAGGCCTTATGCCAATTACCCCTTATTATTATATTATTTCCTTTTAACTACTTAATAGGCCCATTCCATTATTATGGTCGCATTACATTCATTATCTCCTTGGGTACCTCATATTATCCTCCCTAGGTACATTCCATTCCATCACCCTTGGTATGTTCCATCCTTGAAACATGGGAAGAAGCCATATAATATGACCTACTGAGCAATGTATCCAATTGGTGCATGAATGGGCATCCATTCTGTTGAAAAGTGTGCAACAAGAAATGCTTGTTGAGAATGCAACAAGATGATGGAGCTTAGTGGAAAGGAGTCGCCTTCACTAAGTGGGTCCGCAGGCTATTTTTGGCGCACTATTTTTAGACTATGTCTATTTTTAGACATATGGATCATGTCTATGGATTGCAGGTTGTTGTTTATGGATGATTGATCAAGTTGGAAAAATAGATGGACTTCTATTTTGATGAAAGTGTGAGTGATCACAGTGTGAGTGATCAAGTCTATTTTTAGACTGGCTGTCAAAAATAGAAAAGTCAAATATTATTATCTCACAATAATATTTGGACTATAAACTTTGTCTTATTCTCTTGGAGCACTTCAGTTCGAGCTACGGATGTGGCACATGCAATTGCATGAAGGAAATACGTGTTCTTATGGGTTAGTTGAATATTTGCATGCATGACTTCAGTTAGAACTCAAGTGAGTTGAGTTTAGTGGACTGGAGGTGCAGTTGATGGAGTTGTGTTCAGTTTAGCTTTGTTAAACTGGTTGTATTTAGTCTAACTGGCGAATAGCCTAGAGATGAGTTGGGTGAATTAGTTATTAATTAATTCACAAGTTATTAACTCATAATACAACTAATGAATACATCAGTTAACTCAGTTGCATGTCAGTGCATTTTCAGTTCAGCAGGGACAGGTGTTAGAGAATCAGATTGCTATCAGTTGTGACTATAGTTGTGCACCAGATCTTGCACAAATCAGGGGATTGAGTATGCCAATGAGTTTGCCCACATTGTAGCTTGGAAATACGTGATTTTGCCAAGGAAAGACGTGGCTGCCTTGGGATTATCACCGGTTCTTGTGCAGGTATTGAGCAGCGGAGCAGGCAAGCAGCGGAAGAGATTTGAGCCAGTGATTGATTCAGATCTGAGTTGTATTGTGTGTAACAGGTGGAGCTGGTACTGGATTGCTTTTGATAAGCATTGTACTTTGTAATGTTACATGACTCAATCATTAATATACAGATAGTTGGGGTTTTTAGCGAGATGCTTTCCCCGGGATACATACTGTGTTAATGTGTGAATGCTCTTGATGTTTTATTGTTATTGATGCTGCTATATTGATGATCAACGTAGAGGAGCTTATGTATTGTGTATGTTTTCCGCAATAGTACATGATCAGGATAATCTCTGTTGAATATGTGTTAAATTATTCCAAATTTCTACACATTCATCCTAGTGAAATGTGGGCATTGGGTCCAAATATGGCCTTTCTTAGATCTTGATTATGGTTTCTCTTTGGGATCCATATCTTTGATGTGTCACCTTGATATCTTAATGCATTGTTTTTAATTCTCCATGTGCCTCCATGTTGGTTGCCTCTCTGATTCCATGTTGATCCATATTAAGTTTACCTTGATGATTGTTGTTTCTTTGAGCGGTGTAGGTGGTGATATATAACAACCTTAGCTATTAGATCTTCTTTCTTTCACTCTTCAAAATGTGGTTTCTTTGATATATTTAGTTCATAAGCTTCTTCATATTTATGCTCTTTCTAGGGCTTTTCTTCAAGTGCTCTTCTTATTTAACCCTAGACTCTTCATTTGATGTGTCAATAGGTATTGCAATTATTTTCTTTGTAGTGATTTCTTCATGTGGACCCTTAGGCCCTGCTTTCTTACTCAAAGACATATCCTGCAATGTCATCTCATTTTTCTTGTACCGAAGCTTCAAAAACTTATTTTGTGTTGTGTGTGGAGAATGATTGTTCAGAGGTCTTTGTTTCAGCTGGATGTATACCCCAGGAAGTTTTGTACACCCCTAGAAGGCAACCCCTCTCTTTGTATGAGGGAATTGTATTTGAGGCTGTGAGATAGATGTGTATTCTGTGTGAGCGAGAAACAGAGAGGTGAGACTGTGACAGAAGACAAAGGATATTACAGCGGATTTGCTGTAGATTGTGTCTCTTCATTTTGCTGGATAATAGAAAAGAAGGACTGGCTGTTCGGGGTGGACGTAGCCCAAACTGGGTGAACCACGTATATCTGTGTCTCTCTTGTTTTGTGCGTTTTTTCTGTGTTTATATTTCTGCAATATTTTATGTGTTCCATTGCTTCGTAATATATAATATTCTAACATTTTGCACATTACTATTAATTGTACAAAGTCCACCACGAATATCCCAAAACAATATCCACATCCTCCATATCTATATCATACAAATCTAAATGCAACAAATTTATCCATAGTAATCTTCAAAGTTTTAAAAATTTGAATATTTTCACCTTCAACTTTTGTGCTTTGAATATTCTTTGCAAGTACTTGCAATCTTTAAGGTTATGCTTGCTACAAGGAATAACAGAAACAATGTCATTGTCTTGCTAAATATATCCATGAGCCTACAATATGAAGTTGTCACATAATAATAAATTTGTGTTCTTCTTTTCCTTCTTCACAAGGAGAGAACATCCATATAGAAATACTTTGTCATATTATTCATACGAAATTGTCATACGAAATTGTCATTATATTGTCATGCTTAAGCAACTTCCACTACATATGGCCGCATTGCTTTTTAAATTTATACATACCCACAATTTCCATTTATTTCCTCATTTTGACTTCATTTATGTATTCTTCAATACTAGGGACCATCAGTTTTTCTTGTAAAATACATCTAGTTTAAAAAATCGAAAATGGAACTAGGTTTTCAAAGAGAATCACTTACTTTTCAATGAAGCTCCTTTATGTGGTTAGGTTTTGAGGCGGAAAAAGTAAAATGATCATAACTTTTATTATACTTCTCAAATTGGCTACTGTGACCCCACTTATGAAATGCCATAGCTTTTATGAATCTACTAGAACTAGTTTGACTGAAATTTGTGCATTCCATGAAAAGATGTCCAATCTATGATTTTTTTGAAAGGAATCTAGTTCTTCAATTAGATTCTCCAATTTTGGCATTTCAATTAAAAATCATCAAAAAAAAATATGTTCTCCAACTTTCTACCCAACAAAGAGCTTTGATTCCACTTGTAGTAAAACTTCAAAGATATAAGAGAGAATCAACCATAAAACTTCAAAGATTAAGTCTAAAACACCAAAGATATCCAAGACATTCACCATGAACAACACAAGAATATAGAGAGAAGCCTTGAGGTAGGGTAACACTTTCAAATACTCCTTATGGAATGAATCACTCCACAAGCCATGCTTACTACAAAACAATACAATCCAACACACCTCCAATAGAATGATATTCGCCAACCCCCATCCCCACCCTTGAGAATAAATAAACTTTTCTATTAGGAAGTGAAAATGACTTATCTTCAAGGCTATCATTACAATTACCACAAGTACTCCTTCGCTTTCACCTTCCCATATAAGAAATTGTTACAGTTACCACTAGAGTGTACTTAAGGTCTACTAGAGCGAGCATACTTATCCTAAGAGAAGGAAAAGGGGACATATTCTCATGTGTGCTCTTAGGGTTCTTATGCCAATTACCCCTCATTATTATATTCTTTCCTTTTCCATTGAAGATGGAAAGATAAGGTCTCATTATAACTTCATGATACCTTATGCATGTTGTACAAAGCATCCTCACGTTGTTGCCTCCATGAGTGCTAAAATGGTGCCCCTTCTTTAGTTCGTTTCCTTTTCCACTTCACCACAAAACACCCTTCATTTTACTAAAATTACACTCACCACTTGATGTTGATGAAAAGTTCTCGTCAATTTTGTGTTGATTTCATTGATATGACGGACACTTCGTGTGAACACTTCATGGACATAAAGCTTAACTTCTGATATGAAGAGTGCCAAAGCATGATAAATATAGGATACAGTTAGAATATAACCATTAGGGTAAGTGAAAATGATGAGACTGTTGATATCATTAAATAAGTAATTATTAATATAATAATTAATAGGAACTCTTGAACTTGAATTAATAATAATTAATTTAAAGGGTTATTAATGAGGTCAAATTAGATAAAAATTGAAAGTATTTAAAATGAAAGCATGTCAAATAATCTAATTGATAATAGGCCAAATAATTAAATAATAATAGGTCAAAAATTGAATTAACTTAGTATTAAATTGTTTGGAATCAAAAATTATTTTTAATTATGGGATACGACTAGAAATAGGTCAAGAAGAATTCAAAAAGAAAGGGATTTACAATAAAATATTAATAATTAATTAGCTAGAATGAGTTAAAATGAGATTAGTTTTGGTCAAATTAGAATTAACATAGAGTTGATGAATTAGATTAAGATTTTAAAAATTTTATTTACGTTAATAAGATTCAAATATTATACAAGAAATATTTAATGAAAGTGGAATAAATTAAGATATATTAGAACAAAGATTAAATTAAATTAGAATAGAATAAATATAGAAACAAGTAGGGGGTTTAAGATTGAATAGATTGAAATTAGAACTAGATAAGACCAAAGGAAAATTTGTTACTATTAAAATTAATACAATAAGGATGAAGAAAAGGGGGATTGAAACCTAAAATTTATTTATTAATGGATAGAAAGAAAAATATAAATAATAAATAAACAGGAGGGACGAGAAAAAGGAAGAAAAGGGAAGAAGGAAAAAGAGGGCGGGGGGAGGTTTAGGAATTAGAATTGATATTAGTATTAGGGGAATTGGGTTTAGAGGACAAGAAATGGATAGTGGGCTTCCAAGAATGGCTTAACTGGTATCCATCTTCATGATTAGAGTTTTTACGGTTCTTTTCGGTTTCTAGGGCTTCCCTAATAACATAGTTGGAGTGGAAGGGGCAGAGGCCAAGATTTTAGTTTTATCAAAACAAACTAAATGATTTGTATTATGGGAGTGTTCAGAGATGGCAGATTTAGCAACACTGTTATGGTAGGTGTTAGCCATATGTTCTTTGAGTCAACCTTTGAAGGATCTACTAGTTTGTCCTATGTACGACATTTCACAAGAACAAGGGATTTCATAGACTCCAGGGCCAAGCATAGGGTCATTCTTTTCCTTGGCAAATCTGAAGACTTGGCTGAGGATTTTCTAGGGTTTGAAAAAGGTCTTGATATTCTTTTTAGAAAGCATTTTGGAAATATGATCAGTAACCCCTTGAATGTAGGGTAGGGTTACTTTGGCTAAGGGTGGGTTACTGGAATGGTTTTTAGGTTGGGGGTGGAGAACATAATGAAATGCCTTATTGATCTAGGATGTGGAGTAACCATTGGCTTTGAGGGCTTGGTGAGATGGGCCTTTTCATTGGGAAAGGATTGAGAAGAGGAGATCCAAATGGCTTGGGTAACAACGGTTTTAAGCACGGAAGATTTTTGAGTTGGATGATGGTTTGAGTTGGCATGAAGGTGCTTATCAGTATGAGTCCTCTTTCGATAGACTTGGCGAGTAAGAGAGCCATCAGGGAGGTGAGAGGCAAGGACATCAAGAAAGGGGAGGAAGTGGTTATCTTCAAGCTCCATGGTAAATTGGATGTGACGGAAAATGTGATTGAGATGGGAAAGGAAGGCTTGGAGTTCAGGTAAACCAAGGGACCAAATAACAAAAATACCATCGACAAAACACTTCTAGAATTTAGGTTTTAAGTGGAAGGTCTCAAGGAAAAAGGTTTTGAAGTGCTCCATAAAAATGTTTGCCACAAAAGGGGAAAGGGATGAACACATGGTTGTGCGCTCAGTTTTCTCATAGCAAACTTCGTCATAAATTAAAAGAGTCGTGGTAAGGCAAATTTTGATAAGGTTAAGAGTTTCAGAGTCTACCATCTTTGAAATGAGATCAATGGCTTCGAGGATGGGGATTTTGGTAAATAAGGAAACGACATCAAAGCTAACCATGATGTCATTTTCATCAAGTTTAAGGTGTTTAGTTTGTTGAATGAAATCGAAGGAGTCTTTAATGAAGGATGGAGAGTGACCGAAAAAGGGGCAAAGCTTTTTGGCAAGGAATCTAGAGAGGGTATAGGTGGGACCACCAATAGCACTAACTATAGGTCTTATGGGAATATCCTTCTTGTGGAGTTTAGGTTGACCATAGATCTTGGGGGTAATGGGGTTAAGGGGGATAAGAAACTTTTGGATAGTGGAATAGAGGGATGAAGATTTAATGGCTATGATGACCTTGTTGGTCACAGATTGAAAGGGGTTCTTAGTTAAAGGTTTGTATGAAAAGAGGAAAGGAGATCAAACATCTGACAATTGTAATATGAGGAATTCATAATGGACACATTGCCTTTATCAACTTTAAGAATGAGAATGTTAGGGTTGGAATTGAGTTGACGAAGGGCTATAAATTCCTCTTTTGTAAGGTTAGGCTTGGGGAGCTTGGAGCCCCAAAGAATGTGCCCACATTCTTGTTGAAGCTCGTCTGCCACATGGGAGGGAAGGTGGTGGGATGGGTTCAATGGAGAAAGTAACATCCTCAAAGGGAATGGCATGGGGTACTAGAGCATAATTGAAGCCTTTTTCTAAAAGGCTTAAGGAGGGACCACCTAGTTCAATAAAGGATGGTTTATTATGAATTCCTCAGATTACTATTATAAGATGCTTGATCTCATTTCCTCCTCTTCATACAAACCTTTAATTAAGAACCCCCTCCAATCTGTGATCAACAAGGTCACCAAAGCCATTAACTCGTCATCCCTCGACCTCGCTATCCAAAAGTTTTTTATTCCTCTTAACCCCATTACCCCCAGGATCTATGGTCAACCTAAAATCCACAAGAAGGATATTCCCTGAAGACCTATAGTTAGCACTATTGGTGGTCCCACCCATGCTCTCTCTAGATTCCTTGCCAAGAAGTTTTGTCCCTTTTCCGATCAGCCTCCCTCCTTCATTTAAGAGTCCTTTGATTTCATTTAGCAAACCAAACACCTTAAACTCGATGAAAATGACATCATGGGTAGCTTTGATGTCGTTTCCTTATTTACCAAAATACTTGTCACTAAAGCCATTGATCCCATTTCCAAGATGGTAGACTCTGAAACCCTTATCAAAATTTGCCTTACAAACACCTTTCTCACTTATGACAGTTTTCTATAAGGAATCCGAGGGCACAACCATAGGTTCATCACTTTCCCCTACTGTGGGTAACATTTTTATGGAGCACTTTGAAAACTTAGCCCTTGAGACCTTCCACTTAAAACCTAAATTCTAGAAGTGATTTATCGATGAAATTTTTATTATTTGGTCCCATGGTTTACCTAAACTCTGGCCTTTCTTTACCATCTCAATCACATTTCCCTTCACATCCAATTCACTATGGAGCTCGAAGATAACCACTTCCTCCCCTTTCTTGATGTCCATGTCTCTCGCCTCCTTGATGGCTCCCTTACTCACCAAGTCTATCGAAAGAAGACTCATATCGGTAGGTACCTTCATGCCAACTCCCACCATCATCTAGCTCAAAATGCTATCATGCTTAAACCCTTTTTACCTGAGCCATTCGAGTCTCCTCTTCTCAATCATTTCCCAACGAAAAATCCCATCTCACCAAAGCCCTCAAAGCCAATGGTTACTCCACATCCCAGATCAACAAGGCCTTTCATTCCGTTCTCCAACCCCAACCTAAAAACCATTCCAGTAACCCACCCTTAGCCAAAGTAACCCTGCCCTACATTCAAGGGGTTACCAATCATATTTCCAAAATTCTTTCTAAAAAGAACATCAAGACATTTTTCAAACCCCAAAAAAACCTCATCCAACTCTTCAGATCAACCAAGGACAAGAATGACCCTATGCTTGGGCCCAAAGTCTATGAAATCCCTTGCTCCTATGCAATGACTTACATAGGACAAACTGGTAGATCCTTCAAAGCCTGGCTCAAAGAACATATGGCTGACACTTACCATAACCACATCACTGAATCTGCCATCGCTAGACACTCTCACGATACAAACCATCTAATTTGTTTTGATAAAACCAAAATCTTTGCCTCTGCCCCCTTCCACTACAACCATGTTATTAAGGAAGCCCTAGAAATTGAAAAAAATCTAACAACTTTAATCGAGGGGATGGACCAATTAAGCCATTCTTGTCCTGTAAGCCCAATTCCCCTCTAACCATTCTTAAACCCCCTCGCCCCCCCCCCCTCCCCGCTTTTTCCTTTCTCCCTTTTCTTCCTATATCTTTCCCTTTTCTCGTCCCTCCTATTTATTTATTATTCATATTTTTCTTTTCTATACATTAAT
>APFE030959085.1:52594-87200 GCA_000404065.3 Pinus taeda
GCCACCTTATCCTCTGCTAATCATAATAGACTTGGCATGCATCAAACTGCTAGAAGAAAGATATGATTATCTTGGAAATTGTTCCCTCCATCTATGCAAGTCAATTTCAAGTTAAACTAGATGAGTTTTATGTCAACAACCCAAACGCATGCCAACTCTCTCTCTAAAGCACCTTCTTCAAATAATAGACAACCTTAAATATAACTGATAGTGTATGCACACTTCCATTAAGCTAGCATAATGTTCTTGATATGCAAAGAATATATTAGATGAACACTGTTAGGATCCTAACTTAACCTCCTGACTTAGGATATTTTATTAATGTATGAAGCCCCCTTCAGGAGATTTTATTAATGTATGAGGCAACCTTCCTTGAATAAGGCCCAGTAATAGTTAGTTAATATCACTCTTTATAAAGAAAGTCATCTTTATTAATAAGACCCAAATTAATTTGTTGACTTTCATTATAAATGGGTGTATAGGTATTTAAGATTCTCTATGAATAAATATATGTAGAGTAAGACCCAAATTAATTTGTTGACCTTAATTATAAATGGGTCTATAGGTATTTAAGATTCTCTATGAATAAACATATATAGAGTAGAAGATTATGTAATGTTTTGTCAAGAATTGTTATTGCATTTGGAGGATTGCCCCTTGAAGAGGCAAGTGAACGTAGCTCTCTATTTTTTATTATTATCAAGAGATATTTCTTAGTGTGTATCAATTTTCTCTTGTATTCTTGGGTTTTGCACTCATTTTATGTAATTAGCCTGAAATTTTGGGATAAGTACACTCCAGGCACACTCTCCATCCCTATAGATACCCCACATGCTGTCATAATAGGTCCAAATCATGCATGAGACAGCAACACCTCATCACTTTCAAAGTGGAAAGGTAGCAGATATGAGGAAGCTGTGGACAGTGCACCTTAGAGCCTAGAGGTTACTTGATTTCTTCAATTACGTGAGAGAAAACAATTCTCTATTGCTACTATTATGAATATGTCACAAATAAATATACACAAACTGCCCAGAACATGCAGCTTTCTGCTGGGTGTAACCCACAGGAATGCATACAAGCTTGGCTCATCTGACCACAAAATTCTTAAAGTATCAAACCCTACCTATTGTTTTATAACTGCTGTTTCTTTTCGTCACTGGTAACAGCCTTCTCAACGATATACTCAGAAATGGCATATATGCAACATAAAAAATATTAACACCGTAGCCTGATAAAATTCCTGTAGCTTTTCAGCAATGGAATATATGCAACATAAAAAATATTAACACAGCAGTCTATGATAAAATTCCTGTAGCTTTTTTCCACATCTCAACTAGTTCAAGGTAAAACCATAGTCTTCTTGTTGCTTGTAACCCAGGTCACTGTTTATCATGCTACCAATTGCACTTACTGGTGCACTTCTTTCCCCCACAAACTTTAAGTGCTGAATCAGTATGACTTAAAATGATGATTTATCCATTGCCTCTGACCTTCGGTCCCTTGACGTCATATGGATAAAATAAGTTATAGTGCACATGCTCTACACTATAAAGGAAAAGTACTATGCAAGATCGTCTACTTAAAAGTAGCAGCACCTTCCTTCCTGTAGCTGCTAACTTGTCTTCCACAAAAGGGATGATTTCGAACCAGCAGTAATGACGGTGCCCTTTTCCTGCAAGAACAATCTTTACAGCCCCTATTTCACTACGCACCAAAGGTAAGGACCATGAGTTTGAAACTTTGAAGTAATCTTAGCACGTTCTTGAAAAGAACTAATCTTCTCCAATCTGAGTAAAAACAATGCTCTCCATGTTACATGCAGTACATATCTTTACCATTAAGCACCTCACACTAAATATGCTCTTGAAGATGTTCAAATAAGAATGATTCAAAAGGACATCCTATAGCTTTATATTTATACTCATTTGTAATTCATACACAAGGATTTGCCCAACCTTCATATTTTGTGAATCGTTTCAAACAGTTCAGCCCAACCCTTAATATTTATGAACCATCTCACACAGGTCAGGCAAGCCCTTAATATTTTGTGAGTCCTTCATTACCTCCTGATGACTATGCCTATGATGTAAGAATTCCAATGCAGGCTAGAACAAAAGTATGTTGTAGGCAAAGGTATTTCCAACTATTCCTTAACCTCATTTGATATTTCCCTTTGGGTACATCTTTATTTTCAGCATTTTTGAGATGCAAGGGTACTCAGAAACAACATATAAGTTTTTCTTCTTCACAGATTAATTGTCAAAATGAGAGGCAAAATGATAACCTCTAACCACCATACAATGTGTTGATCTGGATATTCAATATAGTGTTACAAAGTAATCACTCATACCTTTCGCAACACCTCTCATAACCAACTCTTCAAATAAACTATACCTATGTTGCACGAAACTTCAAGGAACCTGACGTTTCAGGACGTACACACACCTGAAACTCTGAAACTCATCCAAAACTCGACCGAAACTCGACCATCATGTAATCATCTATGAGAGTTAATATAGACTTGGTTTTCCTTCTAAATTGTCATCTACAGGTCTTATTCCCTTTTCTCTTGCAAGATAATGTGTTTTTTCACTTATTTATAAATTTCTTTTTATATATATAAACATATATGACATTTCAATGGACATTTCGGCTGACGTTTCCATTTTTGGGAGGTGACGTTTCTAAACGTACCCATTCCAGAAGCTCGTAAACATTTCGGCGCTTCATGCAACTTAGAACTGTACTAATGCATTGGAACCAGTAATCACAACAACCCACATCCTGTCTTTGCTTTATGCTTAGACAAACTGTTTCATCCTCCTAGAAAACAAAAACTGGTCCCATTTAAACACAAAATTAAGGCTTACCTCTAAGCATCAAATAGGTTAGTATGGCAGTGAACCTGTCCATTATGCTTGCCATACCTACATCTACAAATGTAAGTTGCACTAAACATGGAAACATGTACTAGTTTCCAAAATAGGAATGCCTGGAACTGTGACCCACCAAAATGGATATGTAGAAATGCCTGGAAATGTGATCCACCAAAATGTATATGTCACACGTCTGTTCAAATTCACATTAGTGACATGATGAGCTATAATGCCTTGATAAATATTGTTGTAATGGCTTTGTGCCTATGAATATTGTTGTACTAGCTTCAAGCCTTGTGAACTCTTAAGTGAGTATACCTGTGGGCTGACGTGGTGCCAACAACCTAACTCTAGCCCTCACGCTAAGAGGGAGGCTGATTTCTTTCCTTGGAATATATAAGTGAATTTTCTAGAATATAAGTTGTGTTAGAGTTTCCATACATTCCCAATGTTTCAATTGGACACTCAGCCCATCATTTGGGTAGCTAAAAATAGCTTTGAAAAATAAAGAGAAACCCAACATGTAGAATTTATAGCTTTATGTCATATGATAACAAGTTAGCCATCTGTAATCTAGAAAGAAAAAATATTATCAAATAATAAAATATGGGAGACTAGGACAAACTCAAATAATAATAAAATAAAATAAAATTCTAGGAAGATTTGGTTGATAAATTAATATAGCTCAAATAATAAATTCCTAGAATAAAATCAGGAGTTGCAAGGGAGAAATATGATAAAGAATAAAATAAATTAAGAAATGAAATCGGGAAAGAACATGGAAGGAGAGATAATCATAGTATCTCATAAAACAATAAAACCAGAGAGGCGAAAAGAGTAGAGAGGATGATACAAATGGAGTTGGTAGATTATAGGATTCCAAGAATGTTTATAGTCATCTTCTAGATTAAAACTATTGGGATATGTATGAATTTGAAGGGTTTCTGTGATGATGCGACAAGTGATGGGGGATAAATGCTAAGATTTTGGTCCCATAGAAACAAATTTAGTGCTTAGTGTTATGAGAGTGCTTAGGGATAGAAAGTATAGTTAGGTGGTTATGAGAGGTGCTCTACAATATGATCTTGAAGACAACTTTGGATGTGTCAACCAGATTGGCTGATGTAGGGTTTTCCAAAAGAACAACGAATTTGCTCAACAACTTGAGAAACAAATTTAGTGCTTAGTGTTATGAGAGTGCTTAGAGATAGAAAATATAGTTAGGTGGTTATGAGAGGTGTCTACAATATGATCTTGAAGACAACTTTGGATGTGTTAGCCAGATTGGCTAATGTAGGATGTTCCACAAGAACAACGAATTTGCTCAACAACTTGAGAGAGCAAACGTATCTTTGACACTTCTGAATAATTGTTTGAGGGATTTGTCAACTTTGAAAAGAGTTGTATTGTTCATTTTTTATAGGATCTTGGAAAATTGGGCAATGATGTGATGAATGTAAGGGAGATAAATTTATCCTAATGGAAAAAGTGGAATAGGTGTTCATGATTTTAGGTTGGAGGATAGCCCAAAAGTATTTATTATACATTTGATCAAAGGATGTTATTGAGGTGCGTTTGTTCTCTATTTAGGTGTTAAGGGGAAGATTCAAAGAGCTCTAGTTATGAGAGTCTTGAGGACAATAGATTTTTGAGTTGGATCGTAGTGGGATTGGGCATGGAGGTATCCATCTTATGAGTCTTTTCTCGAAAAAATTCGTGGGATGGGGAGCTATCAGGGTAACATGTAACTAGAACATCTAAAAGGAGAAGAGAAAAGTCTTGTTTGATTTCCATTGTAAATTGGATACGAGAGGATACCTGGTTAAGAAGGTCACATAATGAGTTTAATGGCCATGGGGCTAGACGACAAAGGTGTCATCCACAAATCAAAACCAACATTTAGGTTGAGTAGATAGTTGTTAATGGCTAAACCTTCTGTGAAATTTCCTTAATTGCAAAAATGGGAATTTAATCTTCTATTTACTGGAGATTATGTCTTCAGAAATTTAATTACGACAAACAAGGATTAATTCACGATTGCAATTTTCACAAATAAATACAAGAACTGAGAAATGATGCACACACACAAAATTATTGACACCGATATTTTTTGGACACACTGTCCCTAGAAAAACCCTAATGTGGGGAAAACCAGTTCCATAGATGAGGAATTATATTAATATATCTTCAGCAAAATTGAGAAATACAATCAGCTTGCCTCTCACTAGCAAAGCTCCGACATATAATATCTCCACTGGAAAATTCAATCTGGAAACCCAAGTTTCCTTCTGCAAAACAAATTGGCCTCCTCAGTGCAATTCGCACTCCCTGCCTGCTACACGCATTGGCTGAACTAGAAATGTGTATAGCCCTAAATGGAACTCACACTGTGTCGAGAAATGTAACTAGTATCGGTCTTCATAATTGTATTTAGGTCATGATGTAATATATTTGTCAAAAGAAAGAAAAAAATTTATTGTAAATAAAAATTATTTATAAGCATGGGTTTCATGCTTTATTTATTTTGTTTTCAGGTCTAAGCACCCATTGTGTGCTTCTAGAGTTTGTTTCATGTGTCATTGTCCAAGTAATCATGTAATAAATGCTTCTTGTGATTCTTATGTCAAGAAAGAATTGTTATTTTTATGTAATTGGTCATGTAAACACTCCACCAAGTTGGCCTCAAGTGCGGTCAAGTTAGCCTAAAAAGGGATGATCCAACCACTACAAATAAGAAGGAACTTGACCTCATTTGCTCACTCACTACAAAAGTTTGATCTGTTGTTGCAAGAGGAAGAAAATAAGTGCGAAGTACCTAGAAGAAGGAGGATAACATAGCGAAGGAGGAGACACTTATCTAGCAAAAGGAAGTCAAATTCTCTCTTTTTTTGTCACACGTGTGAGTTTCTGGGTTTCAGGAAGGGGCCCAAGTGGTCAAAATTACCCTTCTTTTTCTCATCTCCTCCAATTCTAGGCCTAACCCTAGAAGGTCACTTAGGGCATCAAGCGAAATTCTTTGTAGCTATCCAAAACCCTTGAATTTTGGTCCACTACTGCACTGGGGTTTTCTCAAGAGGTCCTCCAAGTTTGAGGCAAATCCCACGGTGGAATCTCGAGATATAGCAAGCCCTACCCATAAGACCATCTCTTTCCCTAAGCTGCTTTGGGTTAGTGTCCTCACTTGGGTCATTACATTTGTATTTCAAAGGAAAATTTGTCCCTTGATCCTATTCTCCTCCCTAAATAGGTCAAACCCCTCTAGTGTTGATCAACTCCATATCCTTGACCTAGTTTGGGCCCGCTCGGGCTCTATGGTCCCACAACTTTATAACTCACATTCCACAAGGGTCACATAGAAGCCATTTCTCCTTTAGGATTCTTAGGTCTAGGGTGCCTCTCATTAAAGGATATTCTCCAACCTTAGGTATAGGTATCCTCATATCCCTTCTTAGAGAGCTAATCACCTTGCTTTCAAGGCAAGAAAACCAATTATTTGAGCCTCTCTTGTGAATAGGCTTTAGGAATCACCCCATATCTTATCATTGATCCATCTATTCTTGTGATTCCTCTCATACTGGGCCTCCATCCATCATTGAAATTCTGTAAAAAGCAGGGAGCCTTAGCTAAGGTGACATAGGGCCATCGCTCCATTATTGCCCCTTGACCTAGTAGTTGCTCTATAGGATCCCCTCCTTGGACCCCTCCTAGTTTGAGCGGTAACACGTCCTAAGTCCTTCATCTCGAACTCAACTGCCAAGTCCCTCTTGCAATCCTCTATGAGCCCTGATGACCCTGTCAAGAATAGATTATCCACAAAGTACCAGTATGAGTGGCCCACCTACTACCATCTGATAGTAGGGTTGGAATCTGCCTCGCTCTTCATGAAGCCTATTTGTTGCAAGCTGTTGTCAATCCAACCATACCATGTTGTGGGAGCTTGTTTGAGTCCATATAGCACCCTCTTCAACATGCATACATGCGTGTCTCTCCCATGCGTCTCAAATCCCTATAGTTGTTTGATATACACCTCTTTTATCACCCTTTCAAGAAAGTTGTTTGACGTCCATCTAGTGAATCTGACATCCCATTTGTGTTGCTAGATATATCATGGCCTTGATGGAAGTGTATCTAGCCACTAGAGCGAATGTCTCCTCATAATCTACACTTTCCTTTTGTGCATACCCCTTGGCCATGAACCTAGCCTTATACTTCTCGACATTGCCATTTGCAACATACTTGATCTTGTAGATCCATCAAGAGCCAATTACAGACCTATCCACCGGTCTATGCACAATCACCCATACATCGTTGATCATGATAGAGTTGTACTCCACCATAGCATCCTACCACACATGATGTTGTGCAACCTCTTGATAACTAGAGGGCTCTTTATTGATGACCTTTGTCACCAACACTTTGTACCTTTCTAGTTGTTTGTGCTCTCTATTGCTCACCCTACGAGCACCCATGAGCTCTTGCCCATCCTTCAATGTTTGAAGCACCTCTCTACTCCTTTTGTTGGTGGTGGTTGGAGCTTCATGCTTCTTATCCTACCCTTGTTGCTCCGTCTGCTATGAACTCATTGGACCACCTGCACCTGAGTTAGAGCTCATACTGGTAATAATACTCATACTTTGCTTTCCTTGCAACTATTGCTCAACCCTTGGAGCTTCTGCTACCCACTCTAATCATCTACTAGCAACTTGCAACATCTCCTGAAGGCTTTCTCCTCCTAGAACTTAGGCATATCCTGGTCATATAACATTTCCCTTACTACTCCAACAATCGTTTTGTTCTTCTGCTCTGGAACCCCATTCTGCTGTGAATTGTTTGGAGTTGTGGACTCTCCTGATACCCTCCTTTGCACATAACCCCGTGAAGGCCTTATCTGTATACTCGCCTCCATTATTCGTACAAAGTATCTTGACCTTTTTACTTGTCATATTCTCCACAAGAGCCTTAAACTCTCGAAAGCGACTAAAGACCTCATCCTTCGTCTTCAAAAAATATATCCAGTGTTTTTTGGAGAAGTCATCAATGAAGGTCACGAAATATTCATAACCCCTGAGAGATCTAGTAGACAATGGGCCACAAATATCTAACTGTATCAATTGAAGCACACCACTAGCTCTATTATCACTCCTTGGGAATGTTGCCTTTGTGAACTTCCCATGTACGCACCCTCTACACATATCATCATGTTCTGTGAATAATTTTGGAACCCCTATCACAATCTCCTTGAGCAACCTAAGTGCTCCATGTTGCAAGTGTCCCATCCTCCTATGCCATAGCTCTCCTAAGTCTTTGCCACTACTACTGTTGATGTTAATCAATGCCTTTGGAGAATCGAACTACAACTCGTACAACTCATTACTTCAAACCCCAATCTATCTAACCTTCTTCCAACTCTAGTGCTTGATATACACCTTCTTCCCCATGAAGTAGACATCGTACCCCTTATATTCTAGTGCAAAAACTGAAATCAGGTTCATGCCTAAACCTGGCACTTGCAACACATTTATAACGTTGGTCCTCTTGCCTAACTCCCTTTAAATGTTGATGGTAGCTCTCCAACCTGGAGTACACTTCGCCTTGTTTCCCATCTATATTTGGAAGTTCATCTCCTCTTCCTTGTAACTGGAGAAATAGTCTCTAACCCCCGTCATATGTGATGACGATGCACTGTCAATAGTCCAGACTCTTGTGGACGTAGAACTAGAGAGGAAAGCTATGAGAACAAACTCATCTTCTAGCCTACAAGACAAATCCTCAATGTCTGTTGAAGTTGTTGTCTACTTCCCCTTGTTTTCCTTCTTTCAGTTAGGACATTCACTGACATATTTTCCTAGCTGACCGTAACCGAAACACTTGATTTTACTCAAGTCCTTCTTCTTCTTATCTCCTTTCTAGCCTGATCCCCTGTTGGAACTCTTCTTCGCCTTCCCTTTTCCTACAAGGGCTATGTTTTCCTGCTCCTCCACCTTCGGAGTCTTGTTCTTACTACTAGTGCCATTGACCAAGCTGAGCCTAAGCTCCTCCTGATTAAAGTCACTCCATAGGCGATCCCAACCAGGAAGTGTATCTCGCCTAGAAATCACTTAGAACATACTCCATTCCTTGGAAAACCCATTCAACACTATTCGCACTAGATCATCATCAGTTGGCTTGTGTGAGTGTCTCCTACTGTAGCCAATTCATCTCTGGCAAGTCGAACCGTGGTGAGATAGGATACAATGTCCTCACCCTTATGCATCTTGATGGTCCTCAACTTCTCTCAGAGAATAAACTTCCTATTCTTTGTAGGATTCTGGCACAAATTGACAATTGCGTCCCACATTCGCTTCATTGTATCCTCTGCGATATGCGGAACTATGTGGTCCTTGACTCCCTCAAGGATAATCCTCTTCACTTTGGCCTTCTCCTTTTTGTAGGTGGTTAGCTGTTGTGGATTTGTTGGTATAACAATAACATTATCTGCATACTACTTCAGTCCATACTCATCCAATAGGAATGCCATCTTGGCTTTCCATATGCCAAAGTTGGAGGCTCCATCCAACTTGTCCTGATCACTCAAACCTGTAAAAATTTCACCATTGAAATCCTATTGCAGCAACTACTATTATTTCTTCTAATTGTTAATTAATTTAACAATTTATTTGCTATGAAAAATATTGAAATAAACACACTTCAACCTTCACAAATAAAATTCTGTGGAAAAATAAAGTGTTGGAAACTGAGAAATGCTAGCGCACATAAGATATGACAATTATTTTTGGACAAATGTCCCCAGAAAAACCCAACTTGGGAAAATCAGTGCCACAGTGAGGGTTTTTATTATTATGTAGCAGTGAATATCTGAGTACAATATGGATGCCTGAAACTAGAAAATTTGGGAAAAATTATTGAAGGGAATTACCCTCCTCCACAAGAAATCCCACCACAACTTGCCTACAAAAAACTCAGCCTGTTGAAGCCTCTGTGTCATCCTCTGCGCTGTGTAGTCTCTATGACGTCAAGCCTCCAAACAGTCTCTAATGAAGTCGTTCTGCCTTTTGCTGCTGAGAAAATTGTCTCTCTGACCTTTTGGAACCTGTGGCTGGCCTCTAGAACTAAGAACGAATTTCTCTCCAGCAAATCAAACTGCCCTCTCTAAAGCAACTGCGCTGCCTCACTTGAAATAACTCGGCCCTCTTGTTGCTACCTCACTTGGAATAACTTGCCCTCTTGTTGCTACCTCTCTGGATCTAGAAAACTTACTCTAGATCACTGCCCCTGCCCCTTACTCATTGCTTCAATCTTTGACTCTCTCCGACAACTGACTGCTACTACTCTGGAAATAGATTTGCCAAGGAAATCGAACTACTCAAGTATATTCTCCATCACCACATCGATCTCTTCTTATAATCCATTGTTGGAGCACCAGCAACCAAGATTAAAACTTAATCAATGGCTAGGATCATTTTAGATCGATCCCTGTGAGTTTCTAGACTATTCTCGCCTTATCTCAATTAATATTGATGAATTAACCATATTCCCTAATTTTAGACTTAGGAAATATTAAAAAAACAATTAATAATCCAATTGAGACACTTCTAGGCGGAATTGCCAAAAACAATTTTAGGGTTTTGGAGATTTCATGTATTATAGCCTCTCCACCAAATTTCATGGCTAGAACACATCCGATGCTACAAAAAATAACACTCCATCTTAGCGAGGAATGTATTCTAGTGTTGCACACCCTACCACAACACTTTGTTTCTGCATCATCTCTTGCCACGTTGTTGATGTTTGGTTGTTGCGGCCCACCAACTAATGTGCAACTATGATATACGTTGCATCTGTGTTGCTGCTGACCCTACTGTATTGCTGCCAACACTACATGTGCATTGCAACTCTTTTGTTGTTGCTACTGCAGAATCTGCAATTGAAAAACATCCAAAAGACTGAATCAATTGTGTTCAGTATGATGCATCTGTCACCTGAGTCTCTGACTATTACTAGCCTTTGCATTGTCACTGAAGAATCTGCGCTACCGTTGACTTCTGCACTGTGCCACCTGCACTGCTACCAACTCTACACTGCGCTCCCCAGCATCTAACTGCTACTAGTCTGCAACTGTCACTCTAGTTCTAGCTGCATCCACTGCCATTGATCCATCCTACCACTAAATATTGTGGGCCGCTGTAGCAAGGTATCGATCCATGAGGTGGACTCCTCAAGGACCCTACCCAATTTGTAGCTCTCGAGGGCTACAACTCCAAATCACCCTACCTCACTCCTAGAGGTATATGAGCAATCATAGTGAAGTCTTCCTCCAACCTGGAGGACAACCTATTGATCTTTGTAGAAGATGCCTGCTGGTCCTGCTTCTCCTCCTTGTCCTTCTTCCTGAGAGGACACTAGGTACTGTAGTGGCCAAACTCACGACACCTGAAGCACTTGACCTTTGACAGGTCCTTCTTCTTCTTTCTCTGCTCCCCTTGCCCTTGACTGGGACCCTTAAATGCGAGGGTCAAATTCTCCTCCTCCCTTACCAACTTCGATCCACTGCTACTGCTCCCACTGATAGAGCTCTTTAATAGAGCTCGTCTCAACTCCTCTCGCTGCAAATTGGCCCACATCCTGTCCCACTCTGGTAGCTTGTCTCTACCCAATATGCTTTGGACAAAGACTTGCCAATCCTTTGAGAAACTGTTGAGTGCCGATCGCACTAGCTATGTGGGTTGAGGCACTGCCCCAACAACTACCAACTGGTGTCAGACCTCCTGAATCCTAGTAAGGAAAGGATCTACACCTTCCCCTTTCTGCATCCAGATGCATCTAAGATTCTCCTCGAGGAACATCCAGATGCATCTCAGCTTCTCCTCAAGGAACATCTTTCATTGCTCGGAAGTTCCATGGTATAATGTGGAGAGAGCATCCCACATCTCTTTGGTCATTCCGAGGATCAACCGCTTTTCCCGCATCCATCTCCTTCTAGTATTCCTTCAGCTAATCCACATCTTGGGGAACTGGCACTACATTATCAATGTAGGCTTTCAAGCCATATTCATCTATAAGGAAGGACATCCTAGCCTTCCAGATGACGTAGTTAGATGATTCGTCCAACCTATCCTGATCTTGAAGCCTTGCAGTGGCCATCTCAAAGAACTGTCGAAAACTCCCTCTTTCCCTATGCTTGGTTGTTGCTCTCTTACTCCCACTCCCTACTGGAATGCGTAGATCTGCTAGTTGCTACTGCCAATTTGCCTGAAAAATTTGAACTCCTGAGACTCGAAGTTCCCTGAGGAAAATTTTCCCTTTGGTGTGTGTGCATCTCTCTCTTCCGCCCAATGTTGGCTTCGCTCTAGCGAACTGCTGCATCCAACCAGAAATTTGCCCAATGAAAAATATGAGTTGCTCACTCTGCCTCTAGAATCACTTGATTTGGAAGATCAAATTTTTTTGCCTGTTTGCTCTAAAAAATCGAACCTCCTCAACCAACTTGGCCTACTTGGCAATAGTTTGCACTGCCCCTGGAAAATTCGGCCTGCTACTCTCACTGAACAACAAAATTCCTTCTTTTGCTTCTGAGCTCTTCGGATGATCAATCACGCTCTGATACCATATAAAAAATTCACCACTGAAACCTTATTGCAGCGAGTGATATTATTTCTTCTAATTTTAATTAATTTAACAATTTATCTGCTACGATGAATATCGAAAATAAAGCATTGGAAACTAAGAAATGCTACCACACACATAAAATATGACACGATTATTTTTGGACAAATGTCCCCGAAAAAACCCAACTTGGGAAAACCAGTGCAACAGTGAGGGTTTTTATTATTATGCAACAGCGAATATCTTAGTACAATCTGGATGCTTGAAACTGGTAATCCACAATAAGAAAAATCTAGGCAAAATTATTGAAAGGAATTACTTTTCCTCCACAAGCAATCCTAGCACAACCTGCCTACAGAAAACTCAGCCTCTGCGTTGGAATGCGTAGTCTCTATGACATCACGCCTCCAACCAATCTCTGATGAAGTCATTATGCTTCTGCTGCTGAGGAAATCGTCTCTCCAGCCCTACAACCTCTGCTCAGTCTCTGAAACTGAGAATGAATTTCCCTCCAACAAATCGAACTGCCCTCTCTGAAGCAATTGCGTTGCCTCACTGGGAATAACTTGACCCTCTTGTTGTTGTCTCTCTGGATCTAGAAAACTTCCTCCTAGAATTCTGCTAACCTCCTCTACCACCTACTACTCACCCTCTAGCTCTATCTTCTCTGTTGAATCTCTGCCACTAAGAAAACTGAACTGCTTGGGCAACTAAGTATCTGCACTAGTTTATGCTCCATCACCACATCAATCCCTTCTTATATCTTCCTATTGGGACTCCAATGACAAAGATTAAATCTTAATCGATGGCTCAAATAATTTCTGGATCGATCCGTGTGAGTTTCTAGATGATTCTTACCTTATCTCAATTAATATTGATTTATTAACCATATTCCCTAAGTTTAAACTTAGAAAATATCTAAAAAATGGATAATAATTTAATTCAGACACTTCTAGGTGGAATTTCCAGAAACGATTTCTGGGTTTTGGAGATCTCATGTATTATAGTCTCTCCACCAAATTTCATGGCTAGAACACATTCGATACTACAAAAACTAACAAAACTTGCTGCATCCATTTCTAGAAATCTGGAAATAGCGAAACACAAAAAAAAAAAAAAAAAAAATAGAGAGTAAAGTGGGTTATAAACCCTTATGATTTCTCTTCTTATGCCCTTCATTGATTTACTCCTGCAAACCCTTTGCACTGATCTGCTCTGATACCATGTCAAATTTCCTTAATTGTGTTGAAAAATGTAAATAGAGTCGGTCTTCATAATGTAATAAAATGTAATTTTTATCATATTTATCATATTCATTATTATTTATTTTGGTCAAAGCATGTTCTTCATGCTTAAAAGATTCAAAAAGAAATTATTTTGAGACAAAGAAAATGTATTTGAATAAAGTCCCATTTGGAATTTTTGTAAGAAAAGAAAAAAAAGTTATATATTGAGTCAAAGTCCACCAAAGTTGTCAAGTTAGCTTGAACCTCTAAGAGCCATCTATTCAACCTCTTGGACAAATATATATAGAGGACAATTCAATCACTTTGAAGGACACTCACTCATGATGATCATACATATCTTTTGTGCCTAAGTAGTGGAGAAAAGGATGAAGAAGAAAGGAGACTAACAAAGAAGGAGAAGAACCAAATTTTTTTGCAATTATCGTAGACCCGAAATTTCAAGAGCGAAATTTCAAGAAGACTAGTTTGACTTATGTTGACTTTTGACTTTGGAGGAGGGTTGGACTTGGAGTTTTGGTGGCAGTTTTGGGTCTTGGTCTTGGTCTTGGATATCTCATTTTGATTTGATTCTATAAGAGAAGGATCGTTGTTGGGTTTTCCACCTTGTGGGGTTTTGCCTTGGCTAGGAGTCTAATTTCTGGTGTCGTATTTTGTGCACTATGATCTCTATTTTCCTCTTTTGAATGGTAATTTCTTGATGAATAAGCAAGGAAAAATAAAAGAATAACACTAAATAAATTCACAAATAATTATCATGTTAAGAAATTCTCCCTTGCATTGGAATTTCAACAAATTACAACAATTGGAATTTAATCTTCTATCTACTAGAGATTATTTGTCTTCAAAAATTCAATTACGGCAAATAACGATTAATTCACTACTGCAATTTTCACAAAAAAACAGGAAATGAGAAATTATGTGCACACACAAAATTATTGACACTAGTATTTTTTGGACAAATTGTCCCTAGAAAAACCCCAATTTGGGGAAAACAAGTTATCCAGATGATGGTTTATATTAATATATCTTTATCAAAATTGAGAAATACAATCATCTTGCCTCTCACTGGCAAATCTCTAACATATAATATCTCCACTAGAAAAATCAATCTGGAAACCCAAGTTTCCTTTTACAAAATAAATTGGCCTCCTCAATGCAATTCACACTCCTTGCCTACTACACGCACTAGCTGAACTGGAAATGTGTATGGCCCTAACTGGAAATCGCAATGCCTCTAAAAATGAGCTTCGACAATGATCTTTGCCTCCTGCAAATATACTAAGTAACTTGCACCTCCTCCAATACTTACCTTCTGAAACTGAAAATCGGATTGTTGCCCTGCTCTGTGCACTGGTTAATTTGCACTTCCTAGGACAATTTTTCTGGAGAATAATTCGACCTCCCTTCCTCTCCTGGAATGTTGGAATATGTGGATAATTTATCCAAAAATTCTCTTCCCAATCTCTCTGCTATAACCCCGTTGCTAGTTTCTTTGCTGCATCTTTCTTATCACTACAATTCACTATCTTTGAGAGATCTCCAATGCCCCATCGACTTGCTCTTATAATCTCTTCTTGAGCGATCAACAGCCAAAGTCTAATCACAATCGATGGATACATTCATCTTACCCCATCAAGTGACTTTTCCAGAAGTCTCTAGAGAAAAATCGATTTTCCTTAATTAATCTAATTTAATTAACTAATTTTCCTAAGTTAGATTTAGGAAAATAATTAATAATTGGCTAATTAATCTAATTGAGGCATTTTCTTTAGAAATAATTTTTGGGTCTTGGAGATAATCATCCTCAAATGTTCCTTAGCCTCATAGACACCATAGAGACTAGAATCCCTATCCGTTGCTACCAAAAACTAACATCTTCTAAATATTTCATGAAGATATTCACCACTATAAGGGATAATGAGGATCCCATTACACTATCTTATGTCTATTCATATAATTTATCTTTGAAGCTAAAGAAAGTAGACATGAGGTAGCTATTAATAAGTTTTAACGTATCACAATCAATCAGTTTAGAAATGATGTCTATAGCTTCAAGGATTGGGATTTTGGTACAAAGTAAACTACATCAATACAAAGGTCATGGTCAAAACAATCTTTTATATCAGGTTTGGCCTATAAATAGTTGAAGCTTTCCAAATATGAACTTAGCTAAGATAGGAGTAGGGGCACCAATGGCACTACAATGGGTTAAAGCAAGCCATCTTCCTTACGGATTTTAGGTTGATCATGAATTTTGGGAGTTTGAGGGTTGCAAGGAAGGAGGCACTTTTTAATTAAAGGGACTTGTAGAGGAGGAATTGAACCCTTTGGTTACCAAGTTAGTAATTTGTTTGAAAGGATTATTCAAGAAATGTTTATAATAGGAGGTTGACAAAAGATCAAAAAGGGTGTCCTCATAGTCATTAGTGTTCATAACTACAAAATAATTACTTTGATCATCTTTAAGAATGATAAAGTCAAGGCTATCGCTCAGGCTTTGGATTGTTGAAGTTTCTAAGTCTACTAGTTAGAAACCCTCCATGCACTTTACTGATTTATTCCTACCTACTTGTTCCATTACTTAACAAGTTATTTACAATGTAAATACTGAAAATAAACACTAATGCTGTAATATTCATAATTAGCCATGGCTAATTAGAATATTCGATTTTGCTCAATTTTGCCTTCTATAGTTGTTTGTAGATAAAAAGGTGAGGAAAAGGGGACATAACTCACTTTTAGAATAAAAGTCACTTCCTACTAGCACAACATTGTGACTTAAAGGGGAGCCAAGGGGGCCAAAGGCCCACGCAGAGATGGGGCCCACGCAGACACCTGGAGGGACTGCGCAGATGAAAAGGGAACACGTGGCAAGAGGGGATTGCGTTGGAGGTGAGCCTTAGGATTGGGTGAGGCCAATGCTATAAAGGAGAGAGGAGCCCCCTCATTTTGTCATTCAATTATGAGCATTTGAGCTAGTCACTTCGACTTGGACCACGTTGGCTGTTTAGCCTGTCTGCAGCACTATTTAGTGCACTGAGTGTCTCCGTTCGGAGATCTCACCCTTAGCCCCAGGAGACTTCGAGTGCCTACTCGGGCAAGGTATTTTCAGTAGTCTTTTTGCAGTAGTTTCGATCTTTGGCATTGAGGTGGAGTTGAGCATTGGAGGACTGCGCAATCTTGAGAGAGAGGGACGCAGTTTTTCTGGAGGCAGTTCCGGATTGGGGTTTGTGGAGGAGTTGAGCTGGGATATTGAGCAAGGGATCAGCTCTTGCATATTGGAGGAGTTTGGCAGAGTTTCAGGCAGTATTTTGGAGGATTCTACTCAGTGGCAGCGCAGGGCCTTAAGGGACTGCACGATTCCCCAAGGGGGCGATTTTCAGGGGTCAGCCATTTCAGAAAAGCTTTCCGGGTTTTTTCTGGGCTTTCTGAATAGAGGCAGATTCCAGAGTTTCAACATTTTCTCAGGGGAACAACCCAAATCCTCAATTGATTTCCAGTAGTAGCAGTAGCACGACAGTTCTCCAGCAGCATCCACGCAGTTCGGAGAGAGGCCATTCCTTTGCTATTGAGTGTATTTCTTCACTTACCTGGTGCAAGTCGAGGTGCCATCCTCCTGATCACCTCCTGTACTCATTTCCTTACTCAGTATACTAAAATGGCTTAGCATTTCTCTTTGCATTTCTCGAGTATCTGCTTATATCTCATGTTTACATTATTACATGTTGCACCACTATTATTTTTATCATTTTGAGTTTCTCGGTTATTATATTATTTGCACGTATTTGGTTGGAGTTTACTGGGGTTTGGGGATTATCCCTAAAACGAGATATTACAGTCATATCAGAGCATAGATCTGGCTCAGCCTGTGGAGCTAGCAATCTATGACACCGGGGGAAAAACTCTACATCTGTTACAGAGGTAGGAGATACAGCGACACTGGGCGTAGGTTGGAGAACACCTACAGAGAGGGAGACTATGTTTCGGTGGTGGACGCAGAATAGGAGCCTGTGGTGGACGTAGAATAAAAGGAACCTATAGTGGATGCAAAGCAAGAGGATCCGATGGCAGATGAGGACGGGAGGAGATTTGCGGACATGCTCCTCAAATCAGTGCAGGACCTATCGAGGCAGATTGAGGTGATGGGGCAGAGATTCACAACAGTGGAGGCTAGACAGCGTGAGAACCCACGGGTTTTCCACGTTGGTGAGGGATCGGGTACATCTCACCATTTTCCAGAGCATAGTGCCACTCAACATGATATTACTCCGCAGATGGCCTCACATGCCCCTACACGCTCTACCATGCCCACTTTCCTAGGAGCGGACACGGGGGCCAGAGCCCAGCAGGAGGTAGAGCCCGGTCATATGGGCGATTATTTTGCAGAGTATCAGGCCTATGGCCAGGAGTTCAGGGACGCTCTCTCATTCAGAGATTTTGTTCAGCTCCAGCGGGATAGTAGACCCCACGACCATCACAAAGGACACCGGCATTATCACGATGGAGACACCCACCACACAGCGAGTAGATTCCACTTGCCTACGTTTGATGGTCCATCAAACAGTTCAGCAAGGTCTTGGGTGGAGAAGTTGGACATCTATTTCCAGCTTAACCAGATGTCGAAGGCAGAGGCCATCAAGGTGGCAACATTACATTTTGATGGTGAGGCACAGCATTAGTGGTTCCATGGGATGGTTACACTCGGGCATTCCACAATGACAACGTATGCCGAGTTCACCAGGAGATTGATGGAGAGGTTTGAGAACAGCACTTTGTTGAGCTGATGAGGCTCAAACAGACAAGGAACCCAGAGACCTACATTGCGGAATTTTTGAGGGTTTCAGTGATGGTGCCAGATCTATCCACGGGATGGAGGATCTACATGTATGTTGAGGGGTTATCAAAGCCACTTTGGGGTCTAGTCAGATCCGCTAGACCAACCACACTTCAGGATGCTATTAGCAGGACTCGGGACTTACAGGATGTCTTACCCAGGACCCAGACACCTTACCCCCAGTGACAGAGTTTTCAGCCTAAGGGGAAGGATGTGAGGATTTTGCCTCCGAAGGGGAATCCAGGTTGAGTACAGATTGACGATGATGCCAGGAGGGAGTTGAAGAAGAAGTGGTTGTGCTTCACCTGTCAGGAGCCGTGGGCACCAAGACATAGATGTGCTGCTGGCAAAGCACATTTTATTGAGGTCTTCTCCGAGAGCAGCAGAGAAGAGGATGACGAGGATGATGTGGAGGCAGGAGATATTAATCCATGTAGGGTCCCTTGCCGCCTCCACCACCAGTAACAGGTGGTGCAGCTTTTGCACCTACCAGAGGAGCCTTTGCAGCATTGCAAGGAGTTCCCAAGTATTTGACACTACGCGTACGGCGGACTGTACGTGGCCAGCGAGTATCAGTTTTGGTTGACAATGGGGCCACCCACAACTTCATCAATGCACAGATGGTTGAGCAGAGAGGTATACCGACAAAGAGCTTCGATGGATTTTCAGTTTTGGTCCCCGGAGATCAGACCATGGTGTGTGCTCGTTATGTTCTAGAGCTATCAGTGACGATGGGCACCTACACACTGACTGACCACTTCTTCGTGGTCAATATTCCAGACACCAACATAGTACTGGGTGTTCAATGGCTCATCACTCTAGGGAAGGTCACTACAGATTGGAAGGCCCTAGAGATGGAGTGGGATGATGAGAATATAGGGAGGCATGAGAAGATACGGGGACAGCACACATACCCGCTTCAGACTGTTTCAGCTCATCAGATGGAGGCAGTGTTCCGGAAAGGGGTCGTAGAGTGGGCAATGGAGCTGTGTGCATCAGACACAGGTACTACAGGGTAGACAGTGCACCCGGAGATACAGTCCATCCTTGACCAGTATGCCACAGTATTTGGGGAGAATCCGCTGGGACAGCCACTGGCCAGGGGGTTTGAGCACACCATCAAGCTTGAGCAGGGCATACATGTAGTGATTACTACCCTTTATAGGCATCCCAAGGTCTATCGGGATGAGATTGAGTGGGCCATTCAGGAGTTGCTGGCTCTTGGGCACATTCGGCCGAGCACGAGTCCTTTCGCTTCTTCTGTGGTGTTGGTGAAGAAGAAGGACGACACATTGAGGATGTGCATTGACTACAGGGCCCTGAACAAGAAGACACTGGAGAACAGGTACCCCATACTCAGGATCGATGAGTTGATGAGTTGACAGGAGCACGGTTCTTCTCAAAGATTGATTTGAGATTTGGGTACCATCAGATTCGCATGAGGGAACAGGACATTCCCAAAACCGCCTTCAGGTGTCACTATGGGCACTTTGAGTTTTTGGTGATGCCCTTCGGGCTAACCAACGCCCCAACTACATTTCAGTCTTGCATGAATCACATCTTCCGCAGTCACTTAAGGAAGTTTGTGTTGGTATTCTTTGATGATATCCTCATTTACAGCAGGACTTGGGAGGAGCATCTCCAACACATTGAGACAGTATTGCGCATCTTGGAGCAACAGTTCTATGCCAAGCTCTCAAAGTGTGAGTTTGGTTTGACAGAGATGTTATACTTGGGACACATCATAGGGGTGGACGAAGTGAGGGTCCACGAGGAGAAGATCAGGGCCATCAGAGATTGGCCAGAGCCGAGAAACGTGACAGAACTTCGAGGATTCATCGGCATTTGTACTTACTATCAGAAGTTCGTCAAGGGTTTCTCACAACTTGCTGTACCCCTGACAGATTTGACAAGGAAGGGGGCTTTCAGTTGGTCGGATACAACACAACGAGCCTTTGACAGGCTCAAGGAGGTTATGAGCAGCTGCCTAGTGCTTGCATTGCCGGATTTTTCGCTGCCATTTGTTTTGGAGTGTGATGTGTCGGGAGAGGGGATCGGCGCAGTATTGATGCAGGGAGGTCACCCTATAGCCTTTGAGAGCTGGAAGCTCCTTCCGCATGAGAGGTTGTATTCTATATACGACAAGGAGATGTTGGCTATCATGCATGCATTCTCCAAGTTTCGGCAATATTTAGTGGGTAACAGGTTCAGGGTGAGCACTGATCACAACAGCCTCAGGTTCTTTTGGAGCAGAAGCAACTACAGGAGAGGCAGCAGAAGTGGATCAGCAAGATCCAAGCATATGACTTTGACATTGAGTATGTCAAGGGTAAGAACAACGTGGTAGTAGATGCACTTTCACGTAGACCAGCCACGTCATCTCTTATGAGCTTGGACGTATACTAGAGGGCTCGACTCTTAATGGAGTACTCCAAGGACAGATTTGCATGTGAGGTTCTAGATGGACAGGTGGTGGATGACAGGTACAGGGTGATTGATGAGATCATCTACTACAGGGACCGGATCTTCTTGATTGAGGAGTCTCAGCTCAAGAAGAAGATACTTCATGCGTCACATGATTCACCATTGGCCAACCATCAGGGGTTTACCAAGACTTACAAGGCCATTAGAGAGAGGTTCTCATGGAAGGGCCTCAAGGAGGACGTACTCCAGCATGTCTGGGAGTGCGATGTTTGCCAGGGGAACAAGGGGGAGGTGAACCATCCCGCAGGATTATTGAAGCCTCTTCCCATTCCGGAGGGGAAATGGAAGTGTATTTCTATGGACTTCATCACAGGGTTGCCCATGGTACGGGGCAAGGATTGCATCTTTGTCTTCGTTGATCGACTGACAAAGTACTCACACTTTTTTTCCATATCCGCACACTACACAGTAGCACAGGTGGTCGCACTATTCTTCAGAGAGATCTTCAGGCTAGATGGTCTTCCTAAGACCATCACTAGTGACAGGGACAATCATTTTATGGGTGGGTTTTGGCAGGATATTTTTCGGTTGGTGGGGACAGAGTTGACACCGAGTACCAGTTATCACCCACAAACGGACGAGCAGACAAAGATAGTTAACAAGTGGTTGGAGGGCTACTTGCATAACTAAGTCAATGGGCACCAACGAGCATGGTTGAAGTAGCTGCATCTGGGAGAATACTGCTACAACACTACACATCACATGTCCATCGGTATGTCACCATTCTATGCTTTGTATGGATATCATCCTTTATCTTTTGCTGACGTGATGTTTGGTGCTAGCAAGGCTCCGAGAGCCAAGATTTGTATCCAAGAGAGTTAGGATATTCTCCGAGCTCTCATGGATAATATGGCTACAGCACAGAACCAGCAGAAGCTGTATGCTGACAGGGGTCGGGTGGAGAGACAGTTTGAGGTAGGAGACTTGGTCTACCTACGGTTATAGCCATAACGACAGTCATCACTGAAACAAAAGGGGGATGAAAAGCTCAAGCCCCGCTTTTATGGGCCATACAGGGTGATACACAAGATTGGACAGGTTGCATATGAGTTGGAGCTACCCCAAGGCAACAAGATTCATAACGTTTTCCATGTATCATGCCTGAAGAAGGCGTTGGGACAGCATGTGACAGTGACAAATGAGCTACCACCCATGGATGATGAGGGGCATTTGGTGTTGCGGCCAGAGGCTATTATTGATACCAGGGAGAGGCAGCTGCGGAGTAGGACGGTCCGGGAATTCTTAGTGAGAAGGAAGAATTTACCAGATGAGGATGCCACTTGGGAGAGTGAGAAAATTTTGCAGCTTCCATCACTTCAGTTGCTTATGGACAAGCAACATTTTGCCGGGGGAGACTGTAATATTCCTAATTAGCCATGGCTAATTAGAATATTCGATTTTGCTCAATTTTGCCTTCTATAGTTGTTTGTAAATAAAAAGGTGAGGAAAAGGGGACATAACTCACTTTTAGAATAAAATTCACTTCCTAGTAGCACAACATTGTGACTTAAAGGGGAGCCAAGGGGGCCAAAGGACCACGTAGAGATGGGGCCCATGCAGACACTTGGAGGGACTATGTAGAAGGAAAGGGAACACGTGGCAAGAGAGGATTGCGTTGGAGGAGGTGAGCCTTCGGATTGGGTGAGGCAAATGCTATAAAGGAGAGAGGAGCCCCCTCATTTTGTCATTCGATTATGAGCATTTGAGCTAGTCACTTCAACTTGGAGCACATTGCCTGTTTAGCCTGTCTGCAGCACTATTTAGTGCACTGAGTGTCTCCGTTCGAAGATCTCACCCTTAGCCTCGGGGGACTTCGAGTGCCTACTCAGGCAAGGTATTTTCAGTAGTATTTTTGCAGTAGTTTCGATCGTTGGCATTGAGGTGGAGCTGAACATTGGAAGGCTACGCAGTCTTGAGAGAGAGGGACGCAGTTTTTCTGGAGGCAGTTTCAGATTGGGGTTTGTGGAGGAGTTGAGCTAGGATATTGAGCAAGGGATCAACTCTGGCATATTGGAGTTTGGCGAAGTTTCAGGCAGTATTTTGGACGATTCTACTCAGTGGCAGCGCAGGGCCTTGAAGGACTGCGTAATTCCCCAAGGGAGCGATTTTTGGGGTTTAGCCATTTCGGAAAAGCTTTCTGGGTTTTCCTGGGTTTTCTGAGTAGAGGCGGATTCTAGAGTTTCAGCATTTTCTGAAGAGGGGAACAACCCCAAATCCTCATTTGATTTCCAGTAGTAGCAGTAGCACGACAGTTCTCTAGCAGCATACACGCAATTCAGAGAGAGGCCATTCCTTTGCTATTCTGAGTGTATTTCTTCACTTACCTTGTGCAAGACAAGGTGCCATCCTTTTGATCACCTCCTGTACTCATTTCCTTACTCAGTATAATAAAATGGCTTAGCATTTCTCTCTGCATTTCTCAAGTATCTGCTTATATCTCATGTTTACATTATTACATGTTGCACCACTGTTATTTTTATCATTTTGAGTTTCCCGGTTATTATATTATTTGTGCGTATTTGGTTGGAGTTTACTGGGGTTTGGGGATTATCCCTGAAACGAGATATTACAAATTCATGCTCAACATATTACAGATCATCAACTGAAGGAAACAGAAACAATCACACCAAATGACACCGTTATTTTTGGACCAATGTCCCCAAAAAAACCCAATGCGAGAAAATCGGTGCAACTATCTAAGGGTTTTCTTATTAAGAAATTTCAAAGTACAATCTGGGTGCCAAATCTCGCTTACCCAACAGAGAATTTCCTTAGCAGTGGTACCTCTCAGTCTGAGACAATTGTCCCTACTGAAACCCCAGATAAACCTTCTGGCGACTCCTCAGCTCTAATCTGGCCCAAAAACCCTAGCGTCTGCCTTTTTGGACTGTGTCAGCCTCTCTCTGCCCAGCGCTGGCCCTACGTCACCTTGAATGGGCCTGCATAAGCCTTCTGGCCCTCTGCGTTAGCAACGCTGGCCTCTCTGAAGCACTGCGCAACTCTTGGCTGTCTCTGCGTGGCCGTGCGTGAGCCCTGGATGCTACTGCGTCACTCTCTCTGGCTCCTGCGCTACTCTCTTAGCACTATCTTTGCCTCTCTGTCTCTATGTACTCAATGCCCCTCAGCTGCAATTCTGATCATTGATTATATCTCTCTTAGCAAACCCTGCTCTAGAGAATAGAATCACTGATCATCTGGTGTGTTCTCCAAGTGACCCTCAAGCCTCCTCTTATACTTTTCTTGTTGACATATCAACGGCCAAGATTAGGTCCCTAATCAATGGCTAAGATTAGATCTGGCTTGACCCATGTCTTTTGGATCATTCTAACACAGATTCATATTAATACACATTAATATTTTATTTTCCCTAAGTTTAGACTTAGGGACTCCATTAAAAATATTAATTATTTTAATATCTCCTGATTTGTTTAGAATCTGCCCAAAAACTTTCTGGGTATTGGATATCTCATGTGCCCCGACCTCTCCACCAAATTTCGTGGCTAGAGCACATCCGATGCTGCCCCAAATCAACATGGATGATGTGGAATTGACCCTTACAAAGGTTGGGAGAAGAATGTTTAGCAAACCTAAGAGTTTAAATGAAATCTTGTGTGATATTTTCAACTTCATGAATAGGTAAGTTGGAAGTGATCGATTCAATAGAGCACAGGATTTCTTTAATAGGAATGCTTCATGGAGCAATGTCATAATTAAACCCTGCTTGGAGAAGATAAATGGTCTAGGTGTCTACATTCTTTGAGGATAGATTAATACAGTGGAAGAAATAAGACAGTGCCCATCGATCTCCATATCAGTGGTTTGTTTCTAAAACTCATCCCCCTTATCCTCATAATAGCTATGAATGGATTCTTTGGCCCTATCCATGGCCTCATACAAGTAGCCCATTGTGGGCTTGTCTCCGTCAACTAATAGAAGAACCTTTACCATGTTGGTTGATGTAGCTCATATAGATGCTCTAGCCTCAAGTGGTGTCAGTGAGGCTACAAACACGAGGAGAAAATAACTCCAAGCCCAAGTTATTCTTTTGAATGGAAATGTCTTAATTAAATTAATTAATCAGTTTCCTTTAGAGATATTGTTGATTTTCCTTTAGAGAATTCTAGAAAAGTTTCCAAGTGATCTTAGCCATTGATTAGATGATTTTATATCTAGATCTTGGTCGTTGATTTATCAACAAGAGATTATAAAGGAAATCAAAGGGCAGCGTTGGAGATCATGATCATGGTTATTGAGGTTTGACACCAACGAGGGTTTCAACAACAGTTGAAGAAATGAATATTTTCCGAGGTTTTCTTTCATCAGTATCCTTCCAGTTTTCAATATCTTGAGGAGGAATTCTCCCAGAGTTCTTTTGCAGACAAAGAAGTTGAGTTATTGAGGTCATGAGGATTACATGAGGGTTGGGTTGTTGGAAACACTGGGGGTGAATCAGTGTTTCCTTCAATTGTTATTTATATGGCAGTTAAGATTTTTATCACAAAATAAACCAGAACAAGAGATAGAACAAAAATATGTATATTGATCAAAATAGTGAGGACTCTAATCCTCTTGTACAACAAATCATGATGCAACCTGTACAACAAAATCTTTGACTTTTTCAAGGCTCCAACCTTGAACAAATCCAAACTCCAACTTGGTCAATTGAGGACTCCAATCCTCTTGTACAACAAATCATGCTCCAACCTGTAAAACAAAATCTTTGATTTTTTCAAGGATCCAACCTTGAACAGATCCAAACTCCAACTTGGTCAATTTGAGGACTCCAATCCTCTCAACAATCCAAGCTCCAAAAACTCGCTAGAAAGCAATAACTTCAAGACTTACTTCAATAGGTTCCAACACTTCTCCAACAAGGTCTTCAACTATGCTTTACTACGGTGTCTTCAACAATCTTGAATGCTCCAAAAAGCCTTCAATAGTGCTTCCAAAACACCGTTCAATAGTTCTCCAAGTTACTTCCAAGATTGAATCCAATAAAGCTTTCAAGGTTGCCTCCAATAGTGCTCCTAGTGTAGATAAAGATGCCTACTCAATATCAGCTTAACAAGTCTTCAATGAAGCTACTCAGATCTACACAACAAATATGCTCCAACACAATCTTCAAGTTAACACAAAAGTTCTTCAATGAGGCTGCTCCAATGATGGCTTCAAGGTCTTCAAATCTTTGCTCCAAAGAATCATCAATTTACTTCAAAATACCCTCAAAAACGGCTCCACAGATGTCATTGGTCTGCTCCACAAGAGAGGAGATAGAAGTCTTCTTCTAGGCCGAATAGGTTTGGTCAAGAGAAGTTTACAAAGGTCTACTCCAAGACCAAGTAGGCTTGCTCAACAAGACTGATCCAATAAGTCCAAGAACATTGCTCTTTCCCAAGTCAAAGTCTGCTTTAATAAACCCAAGTCTACCAAGGTCTACTCCACAAATCCAAGTTATGTTCAATGAATTTGTTTTTGGACTGAGCCGTAAAAAGGGTCTAAGTCTGAGGTTTGTCCTAGCCTCAGGGCCGAGCCACACAGGGCCGAAATCTGAGGTTTGTCTTAGCCTCATGATCGAACCACAGAGGGCCGCAATCTGAGGTTTGTCTTAGCGTTAGGCTCGAGCCACAGAGGGACGAAATCTGGGCACAGGTCGAACCACAGAAGAGGCTTAAAATCACAAATAAGTATGACCACTGCTTCAAATGAACCACAAAAAACTACTGCTCCAAAATGAACAGCAGAAATTACTGCTCCAAAATAAACTAGAGAAAAGTATAATCATAAACCAAAAGATAAGCTCCTAGATCCCTCGTCTTGTCTCCTTTGCCAACTCTTTAGTTCACGGCTTGTGAACTTCTTCTCTTATTGCCTCAAATCCGAATTGCTCTTCTTATCTGTGCTTGATCGAATTGGATGCCCAAATGAGCGTGATTTAGGTTCTATTTATACCTCTTCAATCATGATGAAGGGACACATCTTTTGGAGAGGGGTCGACCTGAGTTCATTTAGGCCTACATGAAGGGACAAAAAAAATATGGCTCTTTTATCTTAGAAATTCAATATCTCTTCAATGGATAGGAGTTAGAGGGTTAGTAAATACTCATTGGAAAGGGCTTGAAGTCCTCTACAAGCCTATGCCACAATATTCTCGAGATGGTCTCTACATTTGACATCAATAACAAGAATTTTTCACATATCTCCCTCTTTATTATTGATGGCAACAATCTCCTCATATGCTACTTCCCCTATCATTGTCATCGTGCTACTCCCCCTGTCATATTCTCCCCCTTTGATACCAATAGCAAAGGGATGCTCCAATGGGATGCAAGAGAGACGAACCCCATCTTTTGACAAAATATTCAAATGCTTCTTGAGGTAGGGGTTTTGTGAAGATATCTGCAATTTGCACCTTAGTGTTGACATACTCCATTAGAATATGCTTTGTCTTTGAATGCATGACTAGATTCCTTGAGAGGTTGATTGCATTGGTATTGTCATAGTAGATGGTGATAGGATGATTTGTTTCTATGTTGACATCCTTCAAGGCTTCCTTCATCCATAGGATTTGTGTACAACAATATGTTGTTGCTATGTACTCGGCTTCAGCTGTTGAGACAGATATGGATGATTTTTTTTTCTTAACCAAGATAGAAGAAAGTCTCCCAAGAAGAATGCATTCCCAGTAGTACTCTTTTGATCATCAATGCTTCATATCCAATCTGCAATCGTGTATGTTGTCAAGCTAAGATTTGTGCTCTTAGGGTACCATAGTCCAAAATAAAGAGTGGATTTCAGGTATCTGAGTATTCTTTTTATAGCCAACATATGAGATTCCTTGGGGGTTGATTGGAATCTTGCCACCATTCCTACTGCCTGCATGATGTCTACTCATGAAGCTGTCAGATATAAAAGACCTCCAATTATTGATTTGTAAAGAGTAGCATCCACCATGGGAGATTTGTCAACCTTACTTAGCTTGCAACCTATAATCATAGGTGTGCTCACAATAGCACATTCTTCCATCCCATATCGCTTAAGCATATCCCTGAGATATTTTGCTTGTGATATGAACATACTTGCTTTGGTTTGAGTTACTTAAAGTCCAAGAAAGTAAGACAATTCACCAATCATTAACATATCAAATTCTTTTGACATGTTTTGGGCAAATTTATGACTCATTTCATCATTGTTTCTCCCAAAAATCAAATCATCCACATATACTAGTGTGATTAATAGATTGTCTTTGTCCATCTTCATGTAAATATTGCTTCCTGCAACTCCTTTTGAAACCTTGTTGTTGAAGATAGTGATCAAGTCTAGCGTACCAGGCATGCTCTTGGAGCTTGCTTTAATCCATAAAGGGCCTTCTTCAATTTGCAAACAAAATATTTTCCTTCTGCTAAGTCAAAACCTTTTGGTTGTTCCATCTATACTTCTTCCTTTGGGTCACTGTTTAGAAATGTTGATTTTGCGTCCATTTGATAGAATTTGAAGCCTTTAGAACAAGCAAATGCCAATAACATCCTTTATAGCTTCTAACCGGGCAACAAGAGCGAAGGACTCTTCAAAGTCAATTCCTTCAATTTGAGAGCACCCCTTGCACACCAACCTTGCCTTGTTTCTGATAATTTGTCCACCTTCATTAATTTTATTCTTATACACCCACTTGGTTCCTACGACATTATTATCCTTTGGATGAGGTACTAGCTCCCATGTTCCATTCTTTTTTATTTGATACATCTCTTCTTCCATCGCTTTTATCCAGTGAGGGTCCTTGCTTGAGTGAAATTTTCCAGTTCTATTGTGGATAGTAAGGCAATATCATTTCTTTTTGGTGTATTTGTCAACATTCTTGGAGTTTGTATTCCACCGTCTACATTACCAATAATTTGATCTTCCGGATGATGGTTTTGAACGAACTTTACCCTTGATTGAGTTTGAGATGGTTCCTTTTGATTTTCTGGCTCTTTTTCTTCTTTTGCAACATCTTCTTCTGGATCTCCAAGGATAGGATCTTTTCATTGATTTCAACTTATTTTTCAGCAAGAGCCTCATCAATCTTTACATCAATACTTTCAACTATCTTCCGCAACCAGTTGTTGTAGTATTTGTAGGCCTTGCTTCTTGTAGAGTATCCAAGAAATATTCCTTCATCAACTCGAGAATCGAACTTCCTTGGTGAATCATCATTGATCTTCATAAAACACTTGCTTCCAAATATTCAGACATATTACACTGGAGCAAATCTTCCTTTCCATTATTCATATGGATTTTTGTCACTATTCACCTAGAGTTGTGCCCTATTCATAGTATATATTGCTGCCCCAATTGCTTCTCTGCAAAATTTAGGTTGTAAATTAGTTGCTAATAGCATTGTTCCTGAATTCTCTTGCATGGATTTGTTCTTTCTTTCAACCACTCCATTTTGTTGTTCCCTCTTGATTCCATGTTTTTCATAGAAAATAAATTCGCTTGAGGTAAATTCTCCACCTCTATCTGTCCTTAAACATTTGATTTTTGATTCACCTTCATTTTAAACTGCTGCTCTGAAGGTTTTAAAACATTCTAGTGCTTATGACTTAAATCTTATGAAAAATACCCACATCATTCAAGTATAATCATCTATAAATAATATGAAGTACCTTTCTCCTTGTAGAGTTGGAGTTTTGGTTGACCCGCACAGATCTGCATGATTAATTTCTAGAGGCTTGGATGATGAGCATTCAATTGACTTGAAGATGGTCCTTGTTTGCTTTGCATGTTGGCATGGTGCACAAATAGCCTTTTCAGGTTTTAAAATTATGGGGATATCACTCAGTACTTGAGTTTTACTAATCTTCACCACAGTATCGAAGCTTAGATGTCCCAAACGCTTGTGCCATAATGAACTTTCATCTACTTGACTCATGTAACATTTTTCTTCTTGAATTTCATTGAGAATGTATACATTATTTGTTGTTCTTACTCCCCTTCTTACAAATTTTCCTAAAGATGATCTCCTTATCTCATAGTCCTTGGAACAAAAGATGAGATCATGACCTTGATTACATATTTGGCTGACACGTAGAAGATCATGCTTGATTCTTATTACCCACCACCCATGGGTAGTGTATATAGGAGAAAATCTCTCTCCTAGATGGTCCTCAGACAACAGCCAATAGCCCCTAGATAGCTCGATGTTCCATTTTCTCTGCCACCTGAGCTAGCCATGTGGTAACTTGCTCATCTATTATGAATGTGTTGGAAATACTAAGAGGGGGGTGAATCAATGTTTCTTTCCAATTGTTAGATTTACCAGTTAAGATTCTTCACAATTATAATCAGAAAATATATAATAAGGATTTTATTATAAACAAGTGAGGACACCAATCCTCTTTTACAAACATTTGAGTACAATGATGTTTGAGGGAAGCAGCCCTTCAATCTTCCAGGCTCCAACCTGTTGCCAAGCACCAACTTGGACTTTTGTGAGGCTCCAACCTCTAGGGCTCCAACCTGTTGCCAAGCCCAACTTGGACTTTTGTGAGGCTCCAACCCTATCCTTTTCAAGGCTCCAACCCTGTTTTTTAGAGGCTCCAACCCTTCAATCTTCTTAATTAGCAAACAAAATGTATGGATGACTTACTCCATAAAATCCTAATTTTGTCCACTGTCCAAGATCTGAATACGAGTGTTCCTCACTATTCAATACTCCAAAATCTTCACTATTCGAGGCCTCGAGTCCTTCACTATTCAAGAGTGCGTAGAGGTTTCAGTTGTTCGATGTGTCACACACAAGTTTGCTATAAGTCCGAGCCTTTCAAAGTCTGAGCTTCCACAAATCGTTGTCCACACCCCTGTTTGCAAGTTTGATCTCTCCACGTGAGACTCTTCACAAGTCCGAGATATAATTTCATCAATTTTAACCTAATCAAAATTTGCTTCCTCTTCTCGACCTTTAACTTCTTTTCCTCGCTGTTGTAAGGTTCACGAGCTGAGAACTGTGTCATACTCTTTGCAATAGATCACCGAATTGGATGAGTTGAAATGAAGGTTTAGACTTGTATTTATAGGAGTTTTGCCAATAAACAAAAAGACACGTTCAGTAGAGGAGAGGCTAACTTTTAATCAAATGAATAATGCGAAACAATATTATAATGGATGTCAAGAGGTCCCCACATGCCATATCATCACTTTATTCTCGTACGTCAGCCCCACATGGATATTAACGGTTTGTATTAAAGGTTTCAACATTACATAACCTGCAAGACTTGCGATATAGAAAAGTTTCGACGAGGCATACGCGATATTATATTAGAACCGTTGTAATAAAACCAATCGGATCCTCAACCATATCGACAATCAACAAACAAAGGATCTTATCGGAGGTTCCATTCAAAAGTTTCGATAAAGGGCAGATGCGATTTAATAATTAAATAATTAACTTAAATCCCGTCGAGTCCGCATACCGAAGATCAGAGATCGGAGGTCCATATTGCATATCAGAGATCGGAGCTCCATATCACACATCGAAGATCGGAGGTCCATATCATAGATCGGAAATCGGAGTCGAAGATTGGAGATTGGACATGCGACACAGTAAAAAACGTCGATATGATATTTCTTTGATATCACTGTTCTTCACTTTCGGCTCTTTCTATTGGGCATATGCAGTCTTCCCATGGATCTTCTCCTCCTTGGGTTGTCTTAGCTCCAGCCCTTGGCTTTCAATGGCTTTCCTTTGGCTCCCGATGGCTTCTTGCTCTTCTCTTTGGTACTGCTCCTCTTGCTCATTGGGTCCAATGCTTCTTGGGATTTTGTCTGTAAATTATATATATTCAATCCATATGGCCATCAATGATAACACTGACATCTCAATAGAATGTATGTTTGAAGTTGGGACTCTCGACCCCAAATGTATGACTTTTCATTAGTTTGGTTGAGTAATTTTGTTTACCTTACATGGGCACTTTTGGGCATGGATTGGTGGGGGGATTCAACGAAAAGAGTGGGTTAGGCTTGTATTCTTGTCTCCACTGTCTGATTCCTTGGTTACCCTTGTATCCCAGTCTCGTGGGATCTCCTTTACTAGCCATTTGGCTTTTGGGTTGGCACTACATGGGAAATCTCGATTTTGGTTGCATGGTCCCGCTTCCCAATACCACCTACATCACTCCCGTTCCACTCATTTTAGCCCCATTCATCTATTTTCCCATTAGGTCCAAATGTGTCCACTGGGTCCACATAGGGTTAGCCTCCCCCTCCCCTTGTCTACACCTTGGGTTGGGCCTTTAACGATTCCCCAGAGGTTGATGCAGCTAAAAATAAAGAAAAAGCATAAATTGGTCATTCTCAACAATAAATGTACCACAAAATGCAAAAGATGGTCATTGCATACAAATTTAGCAGGTGGGCAAAAGCCAATCATGAGTTCTACCCGTTATCCATGGCCATTACCCTGGTTACTATGCGCCCTAGATGAGACCCCTCTATCATTAGGAACCCATGATTGTCCCAACCCTTGGTGGGCAATAAACTACCCCACCTTAAGGGGGTATCCACTGTTACATATTACACATCATGCTCTCATCCCTTGGAGCCTCGAGCAGTTATGAAGAAAAATCAATAAAAGGCAAAAGGCATATGAAGAAGGGTGGAAAAACAAAGATCGAGGTAACTCATCTACCATGATTTGATCTGTCCTGCAATTGCATACCCAGGTGTGGGCTTCCCTTATTATCGCTACACATGAACCGTGCTCCCCTGATCCCCACTTCATTCCATTTTATCATTTGCCACCTACCACTTAAAGCATGTACCATGGACATGTCACCCCCTTTAGAGATTGAAATCACCTAATAGGGTCCTTGGTTAATCCCCTATTGAGCTTGGAAACACTTGTACATGCCAAAGCCCACTATGGAAGGGCATGCCACCATGAAGTGCCCCATTGATCCCATGACTTGTAAGCTTTATTACTTGAGTATTCTAATGAATTTTTGTGTTGGAGGTCATATTGATCATATCTAGGATTGCACCTGGGTCTCCATTTAGGGCTTGGTCTCCCTATATAGGGTCTGAGCCCTCCAGAGGGCCACATTAGCTCTTGTAGGGTGAGTGTTGAGAGCCATGGGCCTCCACCATAGTAGATATCTCTTCATGGACCCCCAACACCGATCATCCTTTCTGGATGAGGATGATGCACCTAGTTCATCGTGTCAAACCAGCTCCACACTTGCACCATACACTTGGCAGATGTTCCAAGGTTTAGAGCATGTCTCCCATTGCGGAGGCAGGGCTTATATCACCATCATAGTCCTTACAAATGGTCTATAGGCATTTTCGATCCACTTGGAGACCCATGAGGATGTCCTTATGCCCCCACACCCACTTGGGAGCACCACAGGTTCTTGCTTTGAAAACAAGGGACCAACCGCTTTTCCATGATGTTGGGAGTCCATTTCTACATCATGGCACCCCTTGGACTTCATTAGGCCTCCTCAAAGGCCCAACTACTCAATTTATTGATCATTTGGCCCTCTTGAGAGGTTTATTCATGTATTATTGAGCTATCTGGTGGGATTGTCACCAAAAGTATTGTTATTATGCACATTATTTTATTTTAGGGATTCAATTAGGCCAATTTAGCTAAATCAAATCCATTAGAGTGTATAAATAGAAGTGAGATGATTCATTTTGATCATCATCACTTGGATTGGGTTATTTGCTCTTATGAGATTTTTGCTATCCCTTTTGGAGGATGAGTTGGATGTTATGGATGAATTTTGATGTTTGGATATCTCTCTCTTGTCTTAGAGCTTCAATATTGGCATATTTTGATGTTTGGATATCTCTCTCTTGTACATGTAACTGCTCTTTCCATTCTTATTCTTGTTATTTACTTTGTCACATGAATGTTTTTGGGCTTTTCGCTATACAAGTCTAAAATTTACTACTTTTTTATACGAATTAGTGGAAATTGTGATATTTTATGGTGTTGCATCATGTCATGGGCCATGTATGAATGAGTGAATATTCCTAGAGATAATCTGTAATAAATACATCTCGATAAGTCATCAATTCTTGCAAATCGAAGTATAAAGTCCTTGAAGCAGTTGCTCTCATGCCCTAATGCCATGCAAAGTTGTTTTAAGGCCTCCTTGATTGGGTGAACTCTTTCCAAACCATAAATTCTCCTTGACTCCATCTCTCCCAAAGGCAAAGGCACTAATCCTTCATAGGTCATCACTTTCAACACTTATTGGAAGGTTAACCGAATTTTCTTAGCAAGTTTGACCAGTGTTGACCACAGTCTGCAGCTAAGGTTTCTATAGGTCAAAGGGTTGACTTTGACTGATTTTGGTGAGGATCTTGTTGACTATTTTGACTTGGCTTTACCATTATTTTTGGAAGGCCAAATTTGATGTTGCTTTGAGCAAATCGTTTGGAGGATTGTTGACCTTTAACCTAAGTCACTTGACACGGGGAGATGGGACACAACGGACACGGGGATTCGAGTGTTGGATATAGACACGTTGACCCCCTGAAACAGGACAAGATATAAATTATTTCATTAAATA
>APFE030959085.1:88155-141667 GCA_000404065.3 Pinus taeda
TATATATATTAAAAATTAGATGATTCTTACACAAATTCTCATTCATGATACAAATAACATTATGCATACAAATACAATAGTGACATAAATGATAAATCATAATTGATATTCAATTCATCAATGATGCAATAGGAGAAAGACAAGATAGTAAGATAAAGAGACTATAGTTTTCTCATTAAGTCATCAAAATCAAAATGTGTTACATAGGTAGTGCAATGCCAATGGCAACTAGAAATAGAAAATACAAAACAACTACAAGTTTACAAGCCTCAAGGCAGTAGGTAGCTCATGAGTCATCAATCCTCATCATAAAAATCAGCTTCATTGTACTCATCATCATGGTCACCACTGCTCTCCTCCACTGCATCCTCCTCCCCTGTATCCAAAGTCATCTTTGCATCTGTTGGTGTGGAGGATGACCCCTCTACAGTGTCACCATCATCAAATGTGAAAGGCTCTAGCATTGGATCATTGAGATCAAGTTGGCCAATGCCAACTCAACACTGTTTTCCAGGCCCATATCATCAGGGAAGACATCCCACATCTTTGTCTTTCCCTTCAACCACTCATTCATCTGCCTGTAAATAAGACGAAGGTTGGTGTGCACATACACCATTGTCTCTGCTCTGGACTCCTCAAGCCTGCTCTTCTTGACACTATACGAATTCACATATGTGCTCCAATTCCTCTTGCAACAAGAGGATGAAGTCACCTGAGAGAGGAGCCTCATGGCTAACTGTTATAGAGGAGGGCTTGTTGCCCCATTATTTGCCCACCAAGAATAACGCTTCTTCGCCCCACTATCTCTAATCAGATCATATCGTGCAAATCGATCAGTGCCAGTGGAAAAATCTGCAAAGGAATCCTCCACCTCGTCAAGGGATACTCTATGCTGAAAAACCAGCCTGAATGCATCTTTCCTCCCCTGTAAGATTTCACAATCCATGTGAGGAGGGAATCTGCAGGAAGGTCCCCCATTAAGCCACTCATGGTTGTAATATTTTGGGTTCAATGAGTGATCCAAACAATGTAAAGGTGTCTAATTCTTGTCCGATCTGTTGACAAGAATATCCTGTATGGTGGTGAAGAAGGCCTCTAATGATGTCTCATACCCCAGGCACTCACTCTGTGAAATAATGCTCCTCACAGACCCAATCATGGAATCCCATCCCTCATAAACCTCTCCTAGGATGGGTGGGTCTGTATCTGCAAAATGAAGCAAAGAAATGATAGGGTCCATGTTCTGAATAATTAGATCTACCCTCTCCCACCTAGCATCATCTAACACTGTGTCCTTCACTCTTTTAGAGGCTACTTGATCTATCTTTCTCTAAAAAGACCAAAACTCTGTAATAACCATGGCCCCAAGAGCGGTCTTGACCTCCCTCGACCTCTTCAACATGATGAATGAAGTGGAAAACCGTGTATCCGCAATCTTCAACAATGATATATTGGTGTACTCCTTGTAGATAGTGAGGGCGTTTGAATGATTTTGTACAAAGTTGCGGATATGTCGTGCATCCTCAATAATGCTTCCAATACAAAGCACATCAAAAACAATAGATTTAATTGCTAAGTTCAATGAATGGACAATGCAAGGTGTCAAAACACTTGTGAATATTTAGCTTCCACAATCATGTCAGCAGCCTTACAAACAGGTGCATTATCTGTAATGATTTGCACACAAAAAACAACACTTACATCTTCAATAACTTTAACAAACAACTCAGCCATATATTGTGCATCCTTGTATTGTCCAATTGCATCCACTAGTTTCAATAAAACTGGACCATTCAAGGAAGACACCATGAAGTTGATGAGTGGGTGTCATGCTGGATTTGTCCATCCATAAAAAACAATGCTAACCCCAGATATTGGCCATGTTGATTTAGTAGGCTCAAGCATTTTTTCCGCCTTTTTTTTTGCCTTTGTCAACAATGTGGTTCTAAGCTTCTCTGACCTAGGAAGCACATACCTTGATGGAGCCCCTTGGGTTAGGGCTCGGTGCATCTCAATAAATTAAGGTGAGCATGCAACATTAAAGCATATGAAGTTTTGATAGAAAAAGGCAATGGTGAGATCAGCTTTTCTTGTCTCTCTTTCTGAAAAATCTTGTCCATTGAACCAAGTGAAATTGCCTTTCTTTTTGCTGCCTATCCCCCACCAGAACTCTCAAATGGGAAGTTGTTGCTGCTTTTCCTCAAGAATGGAAGGCGGTTATCATTCTTGGTTTTTTTAGATTTTGCAGCCACATTTTCCATACCAACATTGGACTCTCTTTCGATTTTTTTTCTCTTTGGTAAAGGCACCTTTGTATAAGATGCAATTCCACAACTTGGTAAAACCAACAAATGAGCTTTCACACAGAAATATGTGCTCATGAATGTAGTGTTGCAATAATTGCATTTCCAACTCACATTGCCTCCTCCCTTCACCTTGTTGCTTGGCCCTTTCTCTCTTGTGACATATTTCCATAAGGAATATTTGTTATCATGAGGAGGATGTCTTCCCTCAACATCTGAAGCTGTTCTTGCAGCCCCCCTGCAATAGAGGGAACAGTGATCCGAAAATGGGTCACTTAGGCTTCTTGTCGAACTTACAAGAACCTTTCCCACTTCCAAAGCTTATTTATTCCCAAGTCTTTATGATTAACCAATGCGGAATTAAATATGTGCTTGAAGTAAGGTGTATGCTTATGTTTATCGTTGACTGTTTATGTGTTTTTAAGTCTATTTGCTTGAACTAATATAACAACAACTAAAGAAACAAATATAATGTAGCAATAAAACAACACACATAAGACAAAAATTTAATTAGGAGTTCACCCAAAACTCTTGGGCTACGTCTCCATGAGCTCTAATCAACTCAACTAGGCTCTCTGAGATTATGGCAAAGTCCTTTTACAAGCTCTTGGCTCAACTCCACTGTTTTACACAGAAACAATGGGTTTAGACACCATTTTATCCCTGGCTCTTGAAGCTCTTGGCTCTTCTGGCTCTCGGATCTGGCTCTTGGCTCTGGCTCTCTTTGTCTCTGCTTCCTGCTTTAGCTTAGCTTTCTACGCTCCCATCTCAGCACTCCCTCCTCTATCTCTGTCATTTTGTGGCTTTTAAACCAACTGGCGTTGTTTGTTTGTTTTCCTCTTCTGGGCTCTCAGGCTCCTGGGCTCTGTCCGCTCAAATCCCCTTCTGAGCGTTAGCAATCATTGTTAAACGCCTTCAGGGATGGTGGCCACCTGTGCTGTAACCGAAGGACCATCGGTGCCTTTGAAATCCTCAGAATAGTCAATCTCTGTTTACACAGGGAGATACACTAAAACACGGGAAAATCCGTCCAAATGCAGTCTATCGGACTTCAAGAATCATTAATTCCGCCCTAGATTCCCTTCGGATTCGTCTTTGGGCGCGATCGCAAGTGATTGTTGATCAATGGTTATTATTGATTTCAAGTGGCTAACGTGCACGAAGATTACCCCCCTGAAAAGGGTGGTTTTCTCTCTTCGACGCCTAGCCACGTGGCAGCCAGTGTATGGGCTCGGGAGGAACCTGGCCAATATCACTTACCGCCTACGGGCCGCCTGAAATCCCGCTTGTTATGGAAATCAAAACACATCTCGCTGCGTATAAAACCCTTACGGGTCTGTTATATCGCCCCATTCGCATTTCCTTTGTATTTATAAAAATACATTAAAACACTAAAAATATCGTCGAATGGCTTTATTGTTGACTTCAAATAATATACATTTGCATTTATAAACCCTTTCGGATCTGGATTCATCGCATCGGGCACATTCCTTTGTATTTTGGTTTTAAAGCGGAAATGCGTAAACACATAGAAAATCCCCTTTTACTGGATTTCAAATTTTATGAATTACACTTATGAAATCCGTTGGGTCCAGCAATCGTCGATCCGATTTAATCCTGGCCGTCCATTCCTCTCACGATCCGACGTCTGAGATTGCCCGTCACGATCGCTATCACATATCACGTTGCATACGGCCCAGGGGTTTTGTACATCACCAATGTTGATTCGCTGATCCGAGCATTGGCGATCAACATATCGCATGATCGCAATCGCCAGGTCCAGGGTCCTGATATCGCACGAATGTCTACCTCCGACCCTATAGATCGGATCGGCAGATCAGAGTTTCTTCCGCCTCCACTTAAGTTCGGCCCTTTGCCTTTTTCCGATGCGACTTCCCTTTATAAGGGTTTTTTGCCCATTTTAGGGGATTTTTCCTCTTTTTCTAAAGAACATAGGGCATCTTCTTTTGGTGATAACTTCTGCATCCTAAGTCCATTTCTGTCCACTCAAGTTGCAGTAGATTCAGAATGAAAAGATCTCTGCAATGGGGCTATGTCTAGGAACTTCCTTGGACTTTCATTTTCCTCTCTGAGGAACACTTAGACTTGGGAGTCTATCCAAAATCCATTTTGGATGACACCTTCCCACTAAAAGAACTTTTGGTCTCCAAAACACTGATATACTGATCTGAACAGTAAATGAGAGTAACAACACCCTCTTCTTTCGCCTCCACACACTTGCCTTGCATAGTGCCTCTGAACCAAAGTCTTTGACCACTTCCCTTCCTGGATGGGCTGGTCTTCCTGGGAAGAACTGTCTTCCTCCTTGCCTTCCTGCAGATCTTCTGCTGAAATGGTCATAGAAGGTGGTTTGAACTTCTTTGCCTTGATCATTGATCCAAGGTGGCTCAAACAAATGTGAAGTTCATCTGCTCCACAAAACTTTCACTTGTATCTGTTTGACAAACTGTCAACAATAACTTTTAACAACAACATAAATACAGACAACAACTGGATGGCTTAAACTCCTGCTTCAACAAAAGAAACAGATTACACAGCTTGTGAACACCTCCATGTCTTACATCTGCATACAAATGATGGACTAGATAACAAGCCAACAAAACATGCCTTTAAACAAATGACTCTTCAAGTCAAGCATGTACAAAAAGACCATTAGGACTCTTTTCAAAGATGAAACACTTCATTATTATCTCCATCTTGGAGACCAAGTTAACTTCTCCCAAGTCAACATTGCATCACATGCATGTCAAAGCAATCAACCCTACAAGTTAATTACACATACATGTTCAAACAAGGAAAACATCGACATCCTTGTGTCCATGCACATCATGCTCATGCATGCATTTCATCCTTCAACTTTCACTTAAGTACACTGTACTTTCGACGCTGAAATGAAATATAATTTTGCAGCAATAAAGTGAGTCTCCTACTCAACTTTTCCATTCACCTTCTTAGTAAGAACCTGCAACTTGCATCTCATTAACAAAGAAATGCAAATAGATGCATCAGTAGACATGCAACCTTAATTGGATAAGAACTCTAGCCATTTCTCACCAATCCCTTTCAAAGGTACTACCTTTGTTTGCACATCAACATCAACATGTGAATCATCCTAAGACACATCAGTCATGGTACCTTCCTTTCCATTTCTGCCATCTTCTCTTTCCACTTTCTTCAGGTTTTTGGAAGCATTGTTGGATTCAGAGTCCAACATTTTGCAGCGAGGTGTCCTTGGTTATGGCAGTAAATGCACTGCATGTGCATCCTCTTGACAACATAATTTGCCTTGTCCAATGGACCTTTGGCTTTTTGCTTCTTTTCCTTCAAAATTTTCCTATATCTGGCCATTCTCTTCCAACATCTAGAAACATGATGGTTATCCAAACCACAAAAGGAACATGCAATTCTTTTCCCATATCTATGTGGAAACCTATCATTCTTTGCAAAATCAAAAGGAATATGATTAAAACCATATTTATAACTTTCTCTTTCACCTTTATTGCCTTCATGAGGAGGTGAAGCAAATGAAGGAGTGGCTCCCTTTGGAACCCCATCAATCTCTTCAAGGTTGTTGGAGTCTCCCCAACTCTCTGGTTCAAGTGTGTGCTTCTGAACACCTGCATCCTGCAAATGATTTTTCAAGCTATTACATTCCTCCTTAATACAACCTTCACACTTCTGAAGTACAGGACATGAAATGAAACTCCTTCTTGGGACTATTTCAATGGCCTTCATGGCAGCTTTGGAACTCTCTCCATAAGACTGTCCATTGACAAGACCCAAATACTTAGGCCTTTCATCAACCATTATTGGTTCAACAATACCTTGTGCATGTTATCCTAAGCCTTTTCCTTCATAACCCATCTTGGACATTAGCTTGGAACCTATGCCTCTAGTATGTTTCTCAAAAGAACCAATATAAGCATTCTTGGAGGAATTTGAAGACAAACTGGAATGGCCTACCTCTTCTTCAAGCTGATACTTGACCAAGGCTTCTTTGGCAACAAAGAGTTGTGACTCCAACTCATGCATCCTTTTCAGGTTCATATTTGCAATATGAAGTTGCCTCTCCATTTCTTGCAGTCTGTCGGAAAGCAACTGCTTCTCTTCCTTCATGGAATTCAACTACTCTCTAAGTATGTTGCTCTTCCTTCCATCCTCATACATTTCTCTCACCTTGTCCATCATGATGAACAAGTCTTGCTTCAAGTCTCCATCATAGAGTCTTGTGATGAAGGAGGAATTTGAGGATTCATTTGTAGAAGTTGTCATTATACCAATGAACAAATGAACTTCAAACAAGATTAATAAAGTGCTTTATTAAGCAACCTTTTGCAACAAGCCTCTTGTGCTTCAAGGATTGCTTTGAGGTCCTTTGGAATAGAAGAATGCCTTCAACCCTTCTTCCTTCTTATCCTTCCTGGACTGAGCTATCAATAGCTTTCCCTTCACCTCTGCAAACTCAAACAATAGTCAGTCTGCAACAAGCATACAATCAGCCTCTGACTGTTTAAACACCTTCCAGACAAGCAATCTTTGCTCTGTCAATCAAGCAATCTGATATAACCTTCTTTTGAAGGTGTGGTTAATCAATCTCAAGCTCTGATACCACCTGATTTGAAAATGGGTCACTTAGGCTTCTTGTCTATCTTACAAGAACCTTTCCCACTTCCAAAGCTTATTTATTCCCAAGTCTTTATGATTAACCAATGCAGAATTAAATATGTGCTTGAAGTAAGGTGTATGCTTATGCTTATTGTTGACTGTTTATGTGTTTTTAAGGCTATTTGCTTGAATTGATATAACAGCAACTAAAGCAGCAAATATAATGCAACAATAAAACAACACACATAAGACAACAATTTAATTAGGAGTTCACCCAAAACTCTTGGGCTACGTCTCCATGAGCTCTAGTCAACTCAACTAGGCTCTCTGGGATTATGGCAAAGTCCTTTTACAAGCTCTTGGCTCAACACCACTGTTTTACACAGAAACAATGGGTTTAGACACCATTTTATCCCTGGCTCTTGAAGCTCTCAGCTCTTCTGGCTCTCGGCTCTCAATCTGGCTCTTGGCTTTGGCTCTCTTTGCCTCTGCTTCTTGCTTTGGCATAGCTTTTTGCGCTACTGTCTCAGCACTCCCTCCTCTGCCTCTGTCATTCTGTGGCTTTTAAGCCAAGCGATGCTATTTGTTCGTTTTCCTCTTCTGGGCTCTCTGGCTCCTGAGCTTTGTCTGCTCAAATCCCCTTCTAAGCGTTAGCAATCATTGCTAAACGCCTCCAGGGATAGTTTCCACTTGTTCTGAAACAAAAGGACCATCGACGCCTTTGAAATCCTCAGAATAGTCATTCTTTGTTTACACAGAGAAATACACTAAAACACGAGAAAATCTGCCCAAATGCAATCTATCAGACTTCAAAAATCATTAATTCCGCCCTAGATTCCCTTCGGATCCATCTTTGGGCGTGATTGCAAGTGATTATTGATCAATGGTTATTATTGATTTCGGGTGGCTAATGCGCACAGAGATTACCCACCCGAAAAGGGTGGTTTTCTCTCTCCGACGCCTAGCCACATGGCGGCCAGTGTATGGGCTCGAGCGAAGTCCGACCAATACCACTTACTGCCTACGGCCTGCCCGCAATCTTGCTTGTTACGGAACTCAAAACAGATCTCGCTGCGTATAAAACCCTTTCGGGTCCATTATATCGCCCCATTCGCATTTGCTTTTTATTTATAAAAATACATTAAAACACTGAAAATACCATCGAATGGCTTTATGGCGGACTTCAAATAGTATACATTTGCATTTATAAACCCTTTCGGGTCCGGATTCATTGCATCGGGCACATTCCTTTGTATTTTGGTTTTATAGCAGAAATGCGTAAATACACAGAAAATCCCCTTTTACTGGATTTCAAATTTTATGAATTGCGCTTATGAAATCCATCAGGTCTAGCAATTGCCGATCCGATTTAATCTTGGCCGTCCATTCCTCTCGCGATCCAATGGCTGCGATTGCCCGTCGCGATCGCTATCGCATATTGCGTCGCATACGGCCCAGGGGTTTTGTACATCGCCAATGTCGATTCATCGATCCGATCATCGGCGATCGGCGTATCGCATGATCGCAATTGCCAGGTCCAGGGTCCCGATATTGCACATATCTCTGCCTCCGATTCAATACATGGGATTAGCGGATCGGAGTTTCTTCTGCCTTCGCTTAAGTCCGACCCTTTGCCTTTTTCCGATGCGATTTCCTTTTATAAGGGTTTTTTGCCCATTTTAGGGGATTTTTCCTCTTTTTCTAAAGAACATAGGCAATCTTCTTTTGGTGATAACTTCTGCATCCTAAATCCATTTTGGTCCATTCAAGTTGCAGAAGATTCAGAATGAAAAGATCTCTGCAATGGGACTATGTCCAAGAACTTCCTTCGACTTTAATTTTCCTCTGTGAGGAACACTTAGACTTGGGAGTCTATCCAAAATCCATTTTGGATCAAACACTTGCAGCAGACCCTGATGAAATTGGGAGAGGTGGGGCATTTCCAATGGGGACATTCTTTCCCTTCCTCTGCCCCTTCCCTATTGCCCTTGATTGGGCCATGAATGTTGTAAAAAAATAAACAAAAAATGCACAAATTTGTAAAAGAAATGCACATGCAAACTGCTGTCATAAAAACGTAAAACAAATAGAGACAAAATGCACTTGCCTATTGCTTGATTCTCCTTGAAAATGCTCCCGCGAACCTTTTCTCTTCTTTGCTCCCAAACACCCACAACAAACAAAAGAAGCGAATGTGAAAAAAGAATGGGCAAAATTGCCTTTTAACACTGCACAGAATGCCCAAATTCGGGATTCGTGTCCCATAATTTGGGACACAATTCGGACATGATCGTGTCTCGATCGGACATGACTGGACAAGTTCGAAAGGACATGAATTCGACCGAATCGCGTTCGATTCGCCCGATTGGGGACACGGTGGGCCAGCGGGATGAATCTGGTTTCATCGCTGTTAATTGATTAGGGTTGCTGTCGTTGCTATTGACTTTGACCAAAATTGCAGATTTTACTTTTGGGTTCATCTTTGATTGGATATTGGTTGGTTGATTCTTGGATAGTCCAAAGTTTGACTTTGACTCATTGTTGATGAATTGTAATATTGTATCTCTTTGTTGAACATTTGATGACAATCTAATAGAAGAAGAATTTTGAAAGGTTTTCCCCCTTGGGTTTTTCCTTGGTCTTCTATTGTGCATTGGATTACTGTTCTATCTACAATTGTTTATTGGATAAATTGATTATTGATTGAAGAAGAATTGAGATATATTATTGTGCTAAGCATAGAACAGTGGAAAATTAACAAGCCTGTATTCTAGTATATTGTCTAGATGATCTTTTTTGTACAAATGCTATGGGTGAAGTAGTTTCTATCCACGGTCCACTTCGATTGTTTCCATTACATCTTTTTGAGAATTCTTCTAGAGATGATTCCTAGCTTGTTATGGTGGATCTTTTACTATTACATGGTCACACTGACCTAGTTTTGGTCATTTTTAGAACATTAATTAATTGTCTTATTTTATCTATTATGATTTGATACTAATGTACCTTCTACAAAGATTTCTTTCAAAGAGAAATTGATCAGGGTGGAGATGCTCAAAACAGAGCAAGGGTATCCTCCTCATGCTATAGGAGTTCAGAATTCATGCAATCGATCTCTTCTTCGAACCAACCTCTATTGCACATGGTTGTCTCCTTAAGATCTTTATTGTTCCCATTGCATTTATTATTGAAATTTTTTGTGTATATTTGCTCAATGATATTAGTAACGTTGGGCAAATTGTTTGAAAATCATTAGGTAGTAATTATCAAATCAGAAGATTGGTTTCTATTATGCATCTTGTAGAAAAATCAAGTGAAAAGATCTCATTTGTGGGGAAAAATAATCCCTAGAGAGCCACAGCCTAGAAGAGAAGGATGAGTCCAAGAGGAAGCTAAGTTTGGACCTGTTCTAGAGTCCTCGTTGGGAAATCCTCTGTTGTCAAGGTCAAGTTGTGTAATTTTGTCCAACAAAGAAGTGACCCGAAGTCCATCCAAGAGGCTAGGGCAGTGACTGTGCAAGTAAGGCTAGCCGCAGGGTTATCTCTGCTCTAGGAACAGGGCTACAGTGGGATCAAGCAAGGTTGAAGGCCTCAAATATCAAGTATAGGCTGACTAAGGGTTACTTGTGGAGAGTCAAGGGTTGGGTGAGACAGTTAAAAGGCATCTGAAGTGAAGATAAGGAGGCAGTCGGAGGCTAGAAAAACTATAGGACAAAGGACCAAGGGCATCTAGGCTAAAGAACAAGGTTTGGTTGAGGTCAGGACAGTGGTCCAAGACCTAAGCATATGCAGAACGAAGTGGTGAAGGTTGGCAATAGGGAATTCTCAAGCAGTCATAGCTGTGAAGGGCTAGATCGAGGATTCGAGCTGTTGTAATAGACAATAAGGCATCTAGTCATCTGGTAAAGAAATCAGAGGTGGTTGTGGCTTAGAGAAGGGTTGAATAGTGGTATAGTAACCCTAGTTAGGGCATGTTGAGAATTCAATAGGGCAATGATTATGATTAATTCTCTTTACTTGATAACTACTTGTGATGTTCTTTTACTTATTAGATTTGTTACTTATTATTATATTTATGAATCATCAAACAACTACCAAAACAAGAAGAACAAGAACACATAATATAGGCAGCAAGCTAGGGCCAAAACCTCTCCACTTGAGAGGAAAACCCGCAAATCTCTTCTCTTCCTTATAGATTCTTCAATTGATGAATTCCAAGACCTTGAGACTGACTTTAGAACCCTCCAAGACCAAGACCAACCTCTCCAGATGATGTGCTAACCGTGAACTTGCCAAACCTAGTCAAATCTCTTCCAGTAGCACTTCTTCGACCTCCAACTGCAGAAATTGCAACCTCCACTTCAGATCTGAAATTTCTCCCACCACCCCCCCACCTCCAACAGTTGTTGTTGTCACACGTGTGAGCTTCGATCTAACTTTTGAGCCCTCCTTTGACCTTCGCTTGACTTTTCCTCACTTTAGGTGCATGAGGATTACCCTTGATGACCTTCGCTTGACCTACTTGTCTCCTTTTATCCAACATTGAACTTGAAGATAGAAACCCTAGGTCTTGCTACAGAAACCCTAGTTCTCCTTAGCACATGTGAGAGAAGATAGCCCAAACAAAAGATCCTCATTGTCCTCTTCTTCCTTCATTGCCTTCTCTTTCCTCTTCCTTCACTAGAATGAGTGGTGAGTGAATGTGCTTCAAGTAGAACGAGTCCTCTTGTATTTATAGGCTTCTTCAAGGGTGGACGTGGCTCTTCCTTTAACTCGACTTGCCCGTTGCCAGGTTGACTTTGTCTTGGAGGGTATCTGGACACTTTTTCAGACAAAAGTAAATTTCTTTACAAGTTACAATGTGCCCGGTGGGGCTTCAACTTATAACAATGACTCTTTTGACTTCTTGACCTAAGAAAAACCTTAGAAACACTCAATGGGTGCTTGACCTATAAAATAAAAGACCTTGAGCATGAAACCCATGCTCCAAAATAATAATAATAATTTTTATTTCATTTTATAATTTTTAAGAATCGAAAATACATTTCATAATTATGAAGACTGAACCTAGTTACACATTTTTCAATAGGGCAGACAAGGACTTTGTAATAGGTCGACAACTATAGGAGGATAGTTGAGGTTTAAAAGGTGCCCAAGTCAGTTGGACCGAGTGTTAGAAGATGGATCAAGAGCTATAGGGAAGTTTGTTAGGAAAAGGAAAGGGCTCACAACAAGGTGATAAATGGTTGTTATGATCAGGGAGCTAAGGAGTCTTTATTGATGTACTTGTCTTGGAGTCTTTATGCTTGTGTTGTACAAGAAATAGAAGACTCAGGATATGTAAACCCTAGAGAAGACTTGGAGGTTACGACTTGTATTCATGTCTTGGATGAGAAAGTCCTACAGTTTGTAGGGTGAAACCCTAGAGAAAGACTTGAAATGTTGGATGCAATTGGAATTGGTGTGATGCATACTTGTTTTATCTCCTTGATAGCATGTGGAATGACTTTGTGTTGATGCTAGCTTATTGTTAAGCCTTTGGTGTGGCTAGAATCTAGTTTTAAAACTCGGACTCGGACTCAAAACTAGCTGAGTGTCAACTCCGACTCGGACTTTGACTTCGTATTGACTTGGACTAGTTGATTCCAATGACTCGGTCTTTGTAAAAAGTACATTAAATATTTAATTTTTAATGAAAAAACATATGTTTAAATATTTCATTCATGTTTCCACACTCAAAGCATTAGAATAATAGAGAGAAGACAACATATGATCAAAGTATGCTCATGAATATATCTATTATATCAAAATGGCACCTAGTGCACTATCCAATACATGTAATATATAGAGATCAAAACAAAAACAGATAACCAACGCTGCTCCAAAACCAACTCCTCAATGGCAAATGTTGCTCCAAAGATCGCCCAAGAACCTCCTCAATGCTGCTCCAGATATTGCGCAAGAACCTCCTCAATATTGCTCCAAAAACCAACTCCAACTACTTACAAAATCCTCGCAAATGTTCACACAAATGCAATGAGATAGCTGTGAGGAAATATGAGGGGGTTGGGTCACCTTTATAGGCATGGGAGGGGTAGAGGGGCTAGGAAATAGTTTAAACAAAAAAAAAATGTGATTTCAAGTCTGCCCAACCTACCATTTTTTCCCGTCACCAAGACCAACTGGTTTAAGTTAAGCTCGATTGGTCCGGCAGGTCTGTTACCGAATTGACTGAATCGTTGACCAACTCAATCGATTCGGTAATGGACCAACTGCCGAACTGGATAATTGACCTAGTCAGTCTGAGTAGGGGTATGGCTCAGTCAACCAGGTCGATTCCGAGTCAGACCAGCTTAGTTTTAAAACATAGGGCAAGATAGCTCGATTAATAGATTGCTAAGCCTAATTCATAGCATGAAGAAACAAAGAAATAAAGGAATCTAAGCTTGATAAGTTTTCATATGGACTTCATTAAGGAGGAAAGGATCAAGAGGGATTTGACAATTCCCTACAACACAACAATTTATTCATTAATCAAGATATAAGTATTTCATATCTTTCTCCCTTGATTATTCTTATTTTTCCTCGGTGAGCCTCTTGTCTTTGTATTTTTTGCTTGATTAATTATTTCTTCCATGGCATCCTGAATGAGGTTTGCAAGTACATCATGAAGGCTGCCAAGGCAATGATTTTGGTAGAAAATGGCAAGATTAGGAAGAACAAAGCAAGGCTTGTGACAAGAGGGTTCTCCCAGTAACAGGGAGTGGACTACAAGGATAATTTTGTTATAGTCACCAGATGATCAATTTTTTGAATGACCTAAGGGCTTGACCACAGATTCAATAGGGTGATTGGTATTCAAAAGGAAGAAATTGTACAAATTGTTAGGACATCCAGGATCATGCCAATGAGAGGAAGAGCTTCTAGTCCCGAGGGAGCAGACCTTCACGCAATGGAAGGAGCATCTTTCCTAGAGGATGTCATGGGTTGAGATTATCAAGGTGCACAAAGACAAAAGGTCTCTAAGAGTACTATACTTTCATTGAGGAGACCATGTCAAATAATAGGACTTGCTTACATGACAGAGGGATTAGCAACAACATAAGGAGTTGGTTATGTGACAGAGGGAGCAGCAGTGGCAAAAGAACGAACTTACGTCATAGAGAGAGCAAATACAACTACCACAAGAAGACCTACTTTAGCGTCATAGGGAGTTAGCCTCAGAGATTGAAATGAAGGATTTTGGCTAGATAGAAGGCGCAGCTAGGACTACCACAAGAAGACCTACTTTCATGTCAGAGGGAGTTGGCCACGAAGATTGAAATGAAGGATTTTAGCCAGATATACTATTCCTTGGGATTGGAGATTCAAATTTGGTGGATCTAACGATGTACAGATAGTCGATTAGATCCTTGATGTACCTAGTTAACACTAGGCCTGATATTTGCTTTTCAATGAACACCCTAAGCCAGTATATGGTCGATTCGAGGCAAACAAATTGGGTTGCAGCAACACATGGTTGAGCTACCAACATAGTACAATGGATATGGTTTGAGATATATCTCAAGTAGTGAAGTGAAGTTGTAGGGATACATGGTCGGATTGGGTTGGGAAGAGATGTTGCAGGGATATATAGATTCATGTTGGGCTGGGAGTGCAGAGGACAAAAAGAGAACATCAAAGTGTTGCTTCAGCTTGGGATAAGCTATGATATCCTAATTAGCAAGAAGCAGACTTCTGTCGCACTTAGTATATCAAATTGTGTTGCAAGTTGTGAAGGAGTATGACTTCAAAAGCTTCTTGCAGAACTCTTTGATCAGGTCACTTCATCCGAGACATGGCGCGAAAAGGAGCAGTGGAGCTCTAGTACATATCCACGGATGAGCAAATTGTAGACATTCTCCCCAAGGCTTTGTCTAGAGTGAAGTTTGTATACTTCAAAGATAAGCTTGTCGAGATGCAAAATGTCACCCTCGTTAAGAGGGAGAATTGATGTCTTTGCAGGCTCGGGGTAAATCGTCTCTTGAAGCCATAAAGCACTTTAGTTGGGTCATAAAGGACTTTGACCAGGGTAGAAGGAAACATTTACCTAAGAGAACAGAACAACTTGGCTAGGTCATAAAGGACTTTGACCAGAGGTGAATGGCCATGGCAATTAAGGGATTGTACAGATCTTCTCCTAAGAAGCCACAAGGACTTGGTTGGATCATAAAGGACTTTGACCAGAGAAGATAGATATAATCCACTTGAGAATCCATAAAGGATTTTGGTTGAGGGTGAGTGGTCCAAGGGAAAATTCTCTCCTGAGAAACCAAACAGACTTGGTTGCTTGAAGGAATTGGTTGGGTCATAAAGGACTTTGACTAGAGGAGAATGATACATTTTCTTAAGGAGCCATTAAGGATTTTACTCAAAGGTAAAAGGACCAAGATACTCACATTACCTACTCCTGGATGGAGTTATCTATAGACATGCATGCATCAACATGGCAAGCTCATGAACTCTTCTTATGGAGGAGAAATTTCAGCTAAGGGGAAATATGTTGCAGCCAACGAGAATAGCTCTGTCGCTAAGGAGTGTTGATTTTTTGCAACATCAGGAGGTATTCCCGCTAACAAGAGGCCTCCTAATTCGACTTAAGAGGCCATTCCCATGCACAACAACCACCCTTCCCCAATTTCCTCAGCAAGAGCACGCTAAAACACTCTCCTAGAAGCCTCAAAACAGAAACACCACACCTCTCTTTCCAAGCATCCCATAGATTCCAAACAACCAAAGAAAAGTAATAATTAGAACAAGAAAATATGAGTCCAGTACGAATTACCCATAGGATCGCCATGAATGACGCCCGCACACCAAATTGGGTCTCCTCCAACACCTATAAATACAACTCAATAGCACTTCATTTGGACACACATCTCACACATTCTTCTTCTTCTCTTTGGAGATTCATACACTCTGAAATAGCAAGTCATCTTCTCACACGTGCGAGTAGGAGAGAGAGAATTCAGGAGGGCCAAAAATCTGTCTTGATTCAACCTTTGACAAATGTTGACTTTGAAGATTGGACATAGTTTGACTTGGTTTGACTTAGCATCTTGGACTATTTTTGGAGCCTGAATTCTTTGGCACAAGTATCGATGTTTTCTAGGCACTTGGACTGTAATTGACCACATAATTTCTCTCCATTGACCAAGTTTGACCGAGTTATTTGGCACTGTTTTGACTAAAGTTTGACCAGCTTAGAAGACAAAATATTTTCACCTTTGACCGAGGTCTTTTCGAGGTTGTTTGACCATTGACTTGGGGATTGGTTAGGGCATCATTTTCTACTATTGACTTTGACCATTTTGACAGTTTGACCAAATTTGACTTTTGGGCTCATCTCCTGAAGTTTTGGATATTGGTTGTTGGAAAGTCAAAGTTGTTGACCTTTCACTTTGATTGGTGAATTGTGTCATTGTACTCTCTTTGCTGAAAATTTTATGACAATCTAATGAGATGAAAGATTTGAAATGTTTTTCGCTCTTGTGGGGTTTTTCCTTAATCTTTGACCAATTCCTTGTGTCTCTTATTACTCTTGATTGCCTTCTATTGTACATTGCATTTACTGTTCTATCTACAATTGTATTGAATCAATAGAAGATTAAACTGTTTTGAAATATTGCTAATTGAATATAAGAATTGGGCTAAAGTGATGGTAATTGTTACCGCTCAAACTAGTAGGAGCGATAACCCACTGTCACCTCAGCTAAGGCTCCCTACTCTTTATGGACTTTCACCAATGGGATGAGACCCAATATAAGGGGAATCGCTAGGAAGGATGGATCTATTAATATATAGAGAGTGATTCCTAAGGCCTATTCATAAGAGAGGCTCAATTAAATATCTTGCTCGCTTCAAAAGCAAGGTGATGGGCTCTCTAGGAAGGGCTAAGAGGATTCTTGAGCCTAGGTTTGGAGGATACGCCTAACAATGGGCTTCCTAGACCTAAGGATCCTTATGGATAAGAGGCTTCTATGTAATCCTTGTGGAATTGGAGTTACAAAGTGGCGGGACCACACAAAGACAAGTGGACCCAAAACTAGGTCAAGGATATGAAGTTGATCAACCAATGAGTTATAATTGCCAACTTCAAACTTAAATTATCATATATTGTTTCAAAAAATATCATAATAAATATGAAAGAGTAAATAGTTATAAAAACTACTAGAAACTAGAAAAGACAAGTCAATCTATTATCTATTACTTATGCATGGGCCTCTTGCCACCGCGAGAAATGTCTAATTTTTTATTCTTGTTGGGAAATCAGGATCTTGTCATTAATATCACCCTCTAAGCATTAACATAAGATCGAAAAAGCATAGCATGTCATGTCAAGATTTTGTTTGAGTGATGCGTACATTTTTAGGAGGGTCGTGATAGAGGAGTTCGACAACCAATGTCACTAACATCAAGATACATAGAGGGATTGGTTCTCTTGATTAAATACGAGTTCCATACCCTAAAACATGACAAAATTCAATGGAAACGTTGCAATCCTGAAATCCTGAAAATCTGATAAGTCTGCTGAATTTTGAATGAAATCTAAAATTCTACTTTCTCCATATGAAATCCAATGAGGTCGAAATCACTCTCAAACATCCTAAGTAATTTCATCGTAATGTTAAAACTAGGGCCATAGACTTGATCATTAAGCTGCCCCACTCAAAACTTTTTTGTTTCTTTGAAAAAAAATTGCATTTGGAACATCATTGCAAAAAAACTTTTGCAAAAAAGGCAAAACGCTCCCAAAAAGGCAGGGAGCGTTTTTTTAGGGAGCGCGCTCCCGACCCGCTCCCGCCTGGAGCGTGGATTGGGAGCGAATCGAGGGGGGGAAGGCGCTCCCACGCAACACTGCTATGAAGGTTTCTAATTTTGTTTGAAATCACTTTTGGGGTTGCCAGAGCCAAGTACAAGTAGAGCGGCATGGCCTGTAAAACATATTTGACCAGGATAAGACGGCCTGCCAAATTGAGAGATTTGAATGTCCAATTGGCAATTATTTTCTCCATCTTGTTAAGCAGGTTCTCCCATGTGTCCCAGAAGAGAAGCCTATTTATAAGCAGAGCACCAAGGTAAGTGGAGGAGAGGGTACTAATGGGAATGGCCAGGAGTCTACGATGTTATTGCAAATGGGCAGCGGAGTGTTAAAGAAGAAGAACTTGGATTTCACGGGGTTAATGGAGGTTCCAGATGCAGCAGAGAAGTCCGACAGAATGGACATGAAAGAGGAGGCTTCTTTGATAGATGGGAGGCCCATGAGAAGGATATCACCACAAATTGTTGGTGCGTTGATGGGGGAGCAGAGGCATGGGGCTAGAGACCAAAGAGCTTATTATCTTGCAGGGTAGCTGAGATAGAGCAGCTTAACCCTTCAGCCATTATAACAAAGAGGAAGGGAGAGATTGGATCCCCCTGCCTTATACCCCTGGAAGGGTTAAAGGGTTGTGAAGGGGATCCATTCACGAGGATGGAGAAAAAAGCTCCTGACACCATAACCATGATCCACTTGATGCTTTCTTTGTGGAACCCAAACGCTGCCAAGACCTGTCTCATATAGTTCCAGCTAATTTTGTCAAAGGCTTTGGACATATCTAGCTGAATCATCATACCAGGTTTTTTTTTGGATTTAAGAGAGTGGATAAGCTAATGAGAGAGGATGATACTATCCATAATTTTCCTTCCTTCCACATAGTCAAACTGTTGATGGGAGATGAGGAGAGGGAGGATGAATTTAATTTGATTGGCGAGAACTTCAGAGATTCTTTTGTAGATGACATGGCAGAGGGATATGGGCCTAAATTTGTCTGGGGAATCAGTAGAACTGCCCTTGGGAATCAGAGTTTGGAAGGTGGAGTTAAGGGCTTTAAGGACAGACTTCTGAATTTGAGATTCTTCCACAAGGGCATGCACTTCCAAATTGATTATAGCCGAGCAAGCTTTGTATAAATCAATGGTGAAACCATCCAGACATGGTGCTTTGCCATTGGGCATTCCCATGACCATGTCTTCCACTTCCTAAAGCGAGTCTTTCCTTAGGAGCATTTTATTATGGTCCTTCGTGAGGATTTTGGGGATATGCTTGGTGATTTTTTGATGTCCTGATCTTGGTCATTCCTTGGCTCTTTGAGAACAGAGCTGAAATAGTGATTGAGCTCTGTTTCCAACTCCTCTTGAGAGTGAATGAGATGACCATCTTGGTTCTTCAAACCCAGAATTTTTTTGTTTCTCCTATGCTGTATCATTGTTTTATGGAAGAAAGTCGTGTTCCTTTCCCCACATTTCAACCAATTTATTCTAGATTTTTGTTGCCACAACTTTTCTTCCTGGATTTCTCTTTCCTCCCAACTTTGTTGTAGTCGTTGTTCCTCTTGCTTACTATTCTCCATTAGCCCTTCTTCAATTATGTTTTGTTGGAGAAGTTCTAGTTGATGCTCCAAGTTTTTTTATCCATGATGCTGTTACCAAATGTATCTCTGTTCCATTTTTTGATTTCGTCTTTGATGTGTTTTAACTTTTGCTTGAAAGTGTACATTTTGTTTCCAATTCTGATGGGAGTGTAAGTCCACCATTGTTTCATTTTTTCCATGAAGTCTTGGTGATCCAACCAGAAGGCCTTGAATCTGAAAGGCTTATTTTGACCATTGGAAAATTGAATCTTGAGAGAGATTGGCCAGTGATCGGAGCCTGCTTGCGGTAGGATTCTCGCCTCCATTCTCCAAGAGGTGAGATAACTTGCCTCGGATAAAAGGAAGCAGCCTAAATGGGAGGCAATTTGACGGTCTCCTCCTCTTTTGTTATTCCAGGTGAAAATGTTGTTGCTAGTGGGAATGTTGATGAGGTTGAGGTTTTCGATGGTGGTGAGGAAAGCCTCTGAGTCATTATCGAGCTTCCGAATACCTCCTTTCTTCTCAAACAAGTTAGTTATCATATTAAAATCACCTGCTATGATTTTAAGAGAGTGGTGAAGAGGGTCAAGGAGATTGGAAATGCTTTGGAGCATTTTGATATGGTTTGTCACCTTGTGCGAGGCATAAATATTAGTTATGCAAATGCTCTCATTGGTACCTATGATTCTCAGAATCACCGTTATGGAATGATGAGTGGCCAAAGAGGATATGAGGTCAAATTTGGAGTTTTTCCAAAAGGTCATTAAGCCCGTCGTTGTACCTGTAGCCGTGTTGGCCAAGGAGTTATAAGGCTTGAAGCAAGAGTTGAGAAGGAGGGGGGATGAGTCGAATCAAGTTTAGTTTCTTGAATTAGTAGGATGTCAGGATGATCACACAGGATTTTGTTTTTTAAGATACGTTTCTTCCCAGGACTGTTCAGTCCCCTAATATTCCAAGACATGCAATTCATTGACATGGAGATGGATATAGGGCCAGAGCCTTTACCTTTCCTTCGTTGATTAATTTGGCGCCTAGTTCTTGGAGGAGATGACTAGTGGTCTTTCGTCCTTGCTTTCTGCTTGAGCCTTTGAGGTTAAGTCCTTCTACTGGAATGTTTGCTAATATCCATTTGCAATTGTGCTTTCTTGTGTTGGATGGTGAGATTTGAGTTTTAGTTCTTCCTGGAGGAGATAAGCTCCTTCGATTTTTTGTAACTGTTGTTTTGATATGGCATTTATTCCTTTTTGTTTCCTTTCCTTTGCAAGTGTTGCAAGGTTTACCCCCTCCAGAGCTTCCTCTATGGCATTTTCCTCTAGTGTTTCTTCTGTTTCTATTTGCTCCATTTATGTATCCTCTTGCTCATGCTCCTTTCCTCTGTTGGTATAACCTGTATCCATCTCATCATGTTCTGTTAAAATTGGCAACCAGGGCAAAACTTCATGTGGGTCATCTTATTCATGGCTGATAATATTTTTATTAGATTCCATGGAATATATGCATTGCTTGGTGTCCACCAATAGGCCGCCATAAACAAGCTCACTCTAGACAGAGATCAGAGCATGATACCAAAACAAGCTCACTTTAAAAAAAAAGGTCAAAGCGCGATCGCAAAAACAACCTCGCTCTAGGAAGAGATTCGAGCACAATGCTGGGAGGCTACAGCCTCTAGGACCATTCTCCCTAACCCCAGTCAAAGTGATACAGTGACAACATCCCTAAAGTGATACAATGACACAGGGAGAATGACTATCCTTTGCTAGACCATTTTCCTATGCAGTTCAAAGTGGCATAGGGACTACAGCCCTAATCAGGTCACTATATAATGATACAAGGAAAACCTTTTCCATCAGACCATTCTTCCTAATTCCTATCATTGTACTTGATACAGGGATAACATTCCTAATTTCAATCAGAGTACACGGCACAAGAAGAATGTCTATCCATGATGCTATCTAATATATCAAACATTCTCCTTAATTACAGTCAATGTACTTGACACAAGTATAACATCCCTAATTCCAGCCAAAGTATATGATACAGGGAGAAACCATATCCATGATGCAATCATCAGCATTGCTCCCTCTCAACCAGGGAGGAAATCTCCACAAGCCAAAGCTTGTCCCAAAGGTGCACAAACTTCCCTAGAAAGAGGTTTTGACAAGATATCGGCTATATACTCGAGCTTTACTGCACCATTCATTACCATGTTTGTCATCATACAATCCTGCAAGTAACCTCTGAAGCCATACTACTTCTCTTCATGCTCTTCAAAACCCTGAGGCAACTCTTACAATTGAGGCAAATGTCATGACACGTTCCTCTCCATATTTTTGGGAGAATTTTTTGAAATCTTGCTTCTATGTTGCCATCTGCTGCATGCTAAATCTTGACTTCTCTTTGGGCACAATCAAGGCATACTTCAAACAACCCGCTCCCTCTGAATTGGGTCTTATTTGGTACAATATCCTTCAAGTAGAAATTCTGGAAAATTCTCTTGCTTTGCTTCGTTCTCCCACTTCTCCCATTTGCTGCCAAAGACTAGGCAATCTTGCCATTTACCTGCAATACTAACTCGGAGTTCATGGAAGAACGATTACAAAGATCCTTACGTCCTTCAACTCAGCTCCTAATAATGCATTATGGTTTATAGACTTCTGGTTTTGCTGGTTCACTGTAGTCTGTCACTTAGGGCATCAATCTTATATAGTCTTTTCTCAACATACCAAGATGTCTTCAAACTCCTTTGGACTAGTACTTTCAAAGTAATACAAGCTCGAATTCTCACAAGACTCCTTAGAATTTTGTCTGCCATAATTCTAAGTTAGTTTTTATTTGTAACAAATAGATTGTGACCTTATAGTGTTTAGACTTTCTTGGCTTCTTCATAAATGCCCTCGATGGTTTCTCCAGAGACCACTTTCAAATCAAACATTTGATATACTTGACCTAGTACTTGCTTCAATCATCAATCATTTTTGCATGTAGACAAAGATCCTTACATCCTTCAACTCAGCTCCTAATAATGCATTATGGTTTATAGACTTCTGGCTTTGTTGGTTCACTGTAATCTGTCACTTAGGGAATCAGTCTTATATAGTCTTTGCTCAACATACAGAGATGTCTTCAAACTCCCTTGGACTAGTACTTTCAAAGTAATACAAGCTCGAATTCTCACAAGACTCCTTAGAATTTTGTCTGCCATATTTCTAAGTTATTTTTGATTTGTAACAAATCGATTGTGACCTTATAGTGTTTAAACTTTCTTGGCTTCTTCATAAATGCCCTCGATGGTTTCTCCAGAGACCACTTTCAAATCAAACATTTGATATATATTTGATACAAGACTTTTCCCCAGCATATATATAATCAATTCCTTTGGATGCAATCTTCAAGTGTTTTTGATAAAGTTATTGAAATGCATACCTTATCTACCAGGATTAAAATTACAGACCTGTAATATTACCGGCCTATGCATGAATCTTCATCCCATGTCCAATTCCATTCTTGTAGCAATGAATGTTTCTCAGGTGTCATATACAGAGATCTTCTCTCTTGCAATTGTAAGCAGACATTCAGTGGACCTTTTGAAGAACACCTGGTTTTGACATTAACTGATGGAATATCTTAATTAAGGTTCCTTGAACTTGGTACCTGAAGATTGTCTTGAAGACAATCAAATAACCTTGGCTTTCTAAGGGTAATCTACCTTGGTAATGTGCAATAGAAACTTGTATTTGTTTAAAACTGCCGATCTCACTGGACATAACAATATTAAAAACAAGAATGTCTCAGTCACAAAGACTTGGTCAACTAAAACAAACCGTATTGTTTGAAAATTTTCTGAGTTACTTGCCCTTTTAAGATAAGTGACTGAGGAATCCTTGATTGAGGTTCGATCTGAGGTTTTCAGCCTCTATAACATTTCTGAGATTTTCACGTAGACTTGTAATTCTGGTACAACGTATCTTTCATCATAAATGAATGTCCTTAGAATAAGAAAAAACAATGACTTCAATATATTACAAGAATGAGATACAAGCCAAACACAAATTGAAGGCAGGCTCTTCCATAACTTTTAGATACGATCTGAAGTTCCTGAGGCTTCTTGGTCATTCAACAGGTTCTGAGAGCCCTTGGATTATTAAAACATTGTTCCATTTCTTACCAACAAGGACTTCTTTTATAACAAGCTTTCTAAAATAATATCTAGTCTTACAGAGATAAGATAATGGCTTGGACTTTCAACAGATCTGGTGATAGTGACTTCTCGACTTCTCAAAAATTTGAAGGATTCGGTCTCATTGAGTGATATTCAGATCTGGAACCTTATTAGGACTTCAGGATCATGGTCACAAAGGCTCATACATTTTTCGGTCTTCTGAGATTGACCTAAGGCTTATTCGGCCTATTGAAATTGTCACTTTGATTGCTGAAGCAGGAACTGTGGTCAATGCCAATACCCTGAATTTATTTCTTACAATGTATCCATACATTTTATAGGTTACCTGCTTTGTCCGACTTGTTTGCTTGTATGGAGATAAATGATTACCTAGATCTACAACACATCAATTTTGAAGCTTCTTTCCCTATAGACTTTGATATTTTTGGACCCCCTGTAATAAATTCCTGAAATTTTCAGACTTGCTGGAACCAATGTTCCACCAAGGTTCTGGGACGGGGGGCGAGGGAGCGAAGGGGCGCGGGAGCGGCCTATGCAAAAGCTCCCCACCATTTTTTAGGAAACGTGGCGGAGCATCAGGGTCTTAAAAACTTATAAATATAAAATATATAATTTATTAATTGAGTCCACTATGACAATTTGGTTTGAATTGAAAAGCTGCAAAGCATGATCATTGATATGAATATCGTTATCTAAATTTCTAATATCATATAAAATAATAAATTTAAAATTCTAATTTATAATCATACATCAATGATCATACATTATAACAAAATACAAAGACAGCAATACCACCATCTTCAGCATTCTGATAATACACAGCAAACCTCAACAATGTCGTTGTAGAAGATCACTGTAGATCTATTCTTCCTGCATCTCTGTTATCAATAAAAGATCTTAATCTCTGAATCTTAACACTTCTGTCCTCTGCAACTTCAACAATATGTTATCAAGGCAACTCTGTTCAGTTCTAGGCCAAACTGGTATAATCATTGGTGAGTTTTGCCCATCTGTACATAGTATCAATTACAAGGATATACAAAACAACAGTGTTGTGTTATGCTCGTGTGAATTCTATTGTCAATTGTATCCTTGTTGAAGAGTGACTGTTGTGCAGACTCCTGATGGCATAACATGATGCTAATGCCGCTGTCCACTGGTGCACATTTGTGTCTAGAACATTACTCATACTTCTATCATAGCTCCAAAAATCTGCAATCTAAACCTGTAGCTTCCATATCTGACAATTTGGCTATATGTATTACAGCTTCTGCTCCTTTACTTTGAAAGTCTTGTTTAAATTCAAATTACAATGACCTCAACGATTACTGTAACTTGATTATACAGATACTTATAAGACACCAGTTAGGGTTACTTAGAGAAATCAAAAATACTTCAATGTGATCGGTGTGTCTTTTAGAAAGCAAGCACTGCCACACAAAAGTTAAGTTAATTTGATGCTGAACTTCTTTGCCTTCTAATATTTCTTATCGTCACAAACTGAATTCTTCACAAGAGGGAGCCTCTAATGTTGATCATCCATAGTGAATCTTGAAGATCCGAGCTTTGAGAGAAGCAGAGAAGCATTGATGAGTAACCACTTCAGGGATGATCTCATCACAGAATGTGCAGGGTAATATTGAGCAGCAACGACAGATAGATGAATTTGTTTGGATCAAACTCAGAATTTGTCTAATCAGAGGGCCGACGGTTCATAGTGATAGAAATCCTCAAGATCTGTCTTCAATTCTGTCTAATATGTGCACTCCAGAATCCCTGCAAACAACCAAATCACATTACCAATGTGATAGCCATATCAAGGGTCCATTCTGCAATCTGCAATGTTCCAACAGATGCCATCGAGGTTCCATGCATGGGAGTGATCAGATCTAGTAATAACAATACACACAGCGCGCGAAGGCTGTGTGTGTTGTTATGTGTTCACCCTGCCGTTTTTATAACATGAAACAGCTAAATTCCAAAACCCTATGCTTAGTTTAACTGTTAATTAAAGATTAGTTTTAGGGTTAAGTTAATTAAAATCGTTTTTTTTTTAATAAACGTATGCCACGTCCCCTCATGTCCCCTTTTTCGGAAACGCCCCCTCAAGAAAGGGAAACGACTCCCTGGCACGTCCCCTTGAGTTTCCTTATTTTTGGGGGCATGGGGAAACGTCCCCTACTCGTCCCCAAGTCCCCAGAGCGCGGGGGAGCGAGGAAACTAGACCCCTAGGGGGGAGGTGAGTCCCCGTGGAACACTGGTTGGAACAGAGATAATTTCGGATTCTTCAACTCTGAAAATTTTGGTCTTATGATTTCTACTTCTGAGGAATTCAGCCTACAAAGGTAGGCTTGTAGGTATTTTAATGACCTTTTGTTCCTTCTCTTCATCCAGAACAGATTTCATGACAAAAACAGAGGTCGATATTTTCAAGCATGATTTGGGGCAACTTGGGTAGATGAGTTCAATGTTGAGGACTACTCTTTCATGTCCTAACTATGATACCATTTTAAATTTCAGGGTGGTTCTATTAATTGTTTTCACATGATTATTTTTTTCATCCATTCTTACATTTATAATTATACATCATGCAATAATTATTCAAAGAACCACAATAACAAAACATGAATTGCTTGCTTGAGGGAGAGGTAAAATGACTTGTATTTATAGACTTTTTCTGGGCCAAATGGGTGCCTTAGAAGGGTTGAGCCGACTTGACTAGGAGGAGGCCGACCTGGCTTCAGAGGAGCTAAAAATACTCATGAAAATTCATTTTTTCTTATCTTCGAAAATACAAACATCTCTTTTGACTCGAGCATGAAGAACATGCTTTAATAATTTGACCCAAGCATCAAGAACATGCTCAAATAATAAAATAAATATATAAATAAAAAATTTCATTATGAAGACCACCCACAGTTACAAAATTCAAAAAAAAATGCACGAAATGATGAATTTTTCCTTCTAAAATTAATAGATGCAAGGCCTAATTTTAGGACAATAACATATAGGTGAAATTAAGTTATGACTAGCCTAGATCAATTTTAACTCTGCATCTACCAAGCGTTGAGACGCATCATATCTCTTGAGGTGCAAACCTCTTTTAGAGTGAAAGAATTTTTGATCTCTCTCGGCACTTGGTAGATCTAGAGTTAAGATGGATCTAGGTTGTTCTTTCCCCCTTTAAAGAGTCTTTGCCACTTCAAATAAGCTATATTCCACATGAATATTGTTACCACTCAAACTAGCAAGGGTCCTAGGAGGGGATCCTACAGATCAACTTCTAAGTCAAGGGGCAACAATGGAGCGATAGCCCACTGTCACCTCAGCTAAGGCTCCCTGCTCTTTACGAACTTTCACCGATGGGAGGAGTCTTGGTATGAGAAGAATCACAAGAATGGATGGATCAATGATAATATATGGGGTGATTCCTAAAGCCTATTCACAAGAGAGGCTCAACTAGATGGCTTGCTTGCTTTGAAAGCAAGGTGATTGGCTCTCTAAGAAGGGTTATAAGGATGCCTAGGCCTAGGGCTGGAGAATATGCCTTGTCAAGGGGCTTCCTAGGCTTAAATATCCTTGTGAAGAAATGGATTCTATGTAGTCCTTGTGGAATTTGAGTTGTAGAGTTGTGGGACCACATCAAACCCAAGTGGACCCAAACTAGGTCAAGGGTATGGAGTTGATCAACCAAGGAGGGTATTGACCTAATGAGGGAAGAGAATAGGATCAAACAACTATTTTCTTTTGAGATTTGAATGCAATGATCCAAATGAGGACACTAACCTAAATCAACCTAGGGCAAGAATTGGTCTTGTGGCTAGGGCTTACTATATCTCGGGATTCTACCGTCGGATTTGCTTGAAACTTGAAGGACCTCTAGAGATAACCCCAGCACAATAGTGGACCAAAAATCGAGGACTTTGGGTGGCTATAATGCAATTTTATTGATGCCCTAGATGATCTACTAGGGTTAGGCCTAGAAGTTGAAGAGAAAGGCGATAAAAATATTCTTTTAAGTAATTACCAATGGTTAGATCAGTGCCTTGCCTTTGCGAGAGATGGAATCAAGGTGATTTTGTGATTTGGAGAGACATAACCTGATCAAGGAGACCTCTAGGCAATTTCGCATGGCAAATTAGGGCATGAGAGCAGTTGTATTCAATGAAATCGAACTTCTAGGAACATTCACCCATTATACATGACACATGTAACATATGCAACGCTTCAAAAGATCAAGAATTCCACAATTTCGCGCAAATTAAAGGCAATTTCAGACCCAAAGAGCGAAATTCCCATCCATTAATCATGTGACAAGAGAAACATAAAGATAAACATAAAAAAGAGCACTTATATGTACAATAAGTATATCCAATAATCAAATCAAGACAATTTTGAAGCTCCAAGATCAAGAGAATAGTATCCAAACATCAAAATTCATCCATGAAACCAAACTTGTCCTCCAAAAGGGAATGTGAAATTCTCCAAGAGCTACTAATCCCAATCCAAGTGATGATGAGAGGAATGAATCAGCCTCTCATCAATTTATACAATCCATAAGGGTGTTCAAATAGCCTAATTGGCATAATTGAGAGCCAAATAATAAAATCCCTTGGTGACAAGACCACCAAGATAGGTCAATAACATAAAAAGAAGAGGGCAAAATAATCAACATAATGAGTCATTAGGCCACTGAGAAGGCTTGGTGGAGTCCAAAGCGTGCCATGGCGAGAGAATGGACCCCAAACATAGTGGACAAGGGTGGGCTCCTTGATATCTAAGGAAGTCACATGTGGTGTCCCCTAGTGGGTGTGGGGGCATTATGACATCCTCATAGGACTTCAAGTGGATCAATAATTCTTGTAAACCATCTGTAAGGGCTAGGATGATGACATAAGCCCTCCCTTTGTCTCTTGTAGTGAGACACTTCCTCATCTAGACCCTGGAAACTTTGCCAAGTGTGTGGTACAAGTGCAGAGTCAATTGGGCATAGTGGTCCAGGTGCATAATCCTCATCCAAAAGGTGGAACACCAGCAATCATTGAATGGCATTGGGGATCCATGAAGTACTCTTTGTTATGGTGGAGGCCCATGGCTCTCTAGGCTCACCCTACAAGTGTCAATGTGACCCTCTGGAGGGCTTGGATCCCATATAGGAAGACCAAACCCAAATGGAGACCCACGTGCAATCCTGCATAAGATCCAATGCCTCCCCTTGCCCTCCAATACAACAAATCATTAAAATAAGCACGTAAAAGAGTTTACAAATCATGGAATCAAGTGGGCACTTCATGGTGGCATGCCCTTCCATAGTGGTCTTTGGCATGTACAGGTGTCTCCAAACTCAATAAGGGGGTTAACCAAGTGGGCACTTCATTGTGGCATGCCCTTCCATAGTGGGCTTTGGCATGTACAAGTGTCTCCAAGCTCAATAAGGGGGTCAAACAAGGACCCTATTAGGTGGTTTCAACCTTTAAAGGGGGTGACATGTCCATAGTACATCCATTAAGTGGTAGGTGGCATGTGATATAATGATGAAATGGAGTGGGGATCGCAGAAGAAGCTCCAAGCCACAAGGCAGGGTACATGGGTAGCTATAATGGGGAAGCCCACACCGGGGTATGTGAGTGTAGGAGGGAGTAATCGTGGTAGATAAGCTACCCCAAGCCTTTCCTTTTCAACCCTTCTTCATATGCCTTTTGCCTTTGATTGATTTTTCTTCATAAGTGCTCGAGGCTCCAGGGAATGAGCGCATGATGTGTAGTAAATAGCAGTAGATACCCTCTTTTAAGGTGAGGCAGTTCATTGCCCACTAGGCGTTGGGACAGCCATGGGTTCCTTAATGTGGAGGGGGCTCATCTAGGGCCCATAAGAACCAAGGTGATGGCCACATATAAGGGGTAGAGCTTATGCTTGGCTTTTGCCCACGTGCTAAATGTGTATGTACCGGCCATCTCTTGCATTTTATGGTACAGTTTCCTATTGAGAGTGGCCAAATATGCTTTTTCTTTTGTTTTTAGCTGCATCAACCTTTCGGGCATCATTCCAGGCCAGACCCAAGGTGTGGACAAGGGGAGGGAGAGGCTAACTCCTTGTGGACCCAGTGGACACATGTGGACCCAAAGGGGAAATATGATAAATGGGGTTGCAATGAGCGAAGGGGAATAAGTATATGGTGTTAGGAAGTGGGACCACGCAACAAAAATTGGGATTTCCCATGTAATGGCAACCCTAAAGCTAGTAGCCAGTAAAGGAGATCCCACGGGACTAGGATACAGAGTTAACCATCAAATTGGATAGAGGAGACAAGAGCACAAACTTAGTCCACTCTTTTTGCCGCATCCCCCCACTAATCCATGCCCAAAAGTGTCCATGATAAGTACACAAAAATGCTCAATCACACAATGAATAGCAATACCTTCGAGTTTGGAAGGCCCACCATCAAACATACGATCATAACAAATAAGCGAGGGATCACATGGCTAGCTCAGGGGGTGGAGAAAATGGCACATCAAGCTATCTCGTGGCTGCAAGGGGTTGCTAGCTGCCGAATGAGGAGCATCTAGGAGAAAAAATTTCTCCTAATGATATCGTCCACAAGGTGGTGGGTAACAAATACTACCATGTGTCAATAAGTCATTTTTATTTTAATGTATGGTCATTTTTATTTTTTATTTTTTTATTTTATTTTTTTATTTACATAACATAACATGATAGGATAGGGCATTACAACATCTCTATTAATTTTTGTAGCATCAGAAAGGTGTTCTAGTCTCGACTTTGGTCAGAGATGCTAAGAAACACCAACGCTCCGAACCCAAAAAAAAATTCACGAGAAAACATCTAGAGATGGCTCAATTAAGTTAATTGATCAAGAATTAAATATTTAGTAAGTCTAACTTAGGAAAATTGATTAATCAACAGGAATTAATTGACAAATGTGAGATTTCTCTAGAAACTCACACAGATCAACTCATAGATGGATCGACTCAGAGATGATCTTAGTTGTTGATGAGGATTTAATCATAGCTATTAGTGAGCCAACAAGAGATCGACGAGGTTGGAGCAAGATATACTTGAGGTCAAGTTCCTTGGCAGAGATCAAGCTATCCAATAGTTGAGTAGAGAGAGTTTGAGCCAAAGGGGGCAGAGAGTCAGTGAGGAGCAGAGACAGTGATTCTGGAGGAAGATTTCCAGTTCCAAAGACGCAGTAGCAAGAGCCCAAGTTATTCCACTAGAGGATATGCAGGGACTGCATAAGCAACTTCATAGTGGCAGATCATATTGGTTGAGCAAGGGTCGAATCAGCTTCCAAATGCCGCGAAATTTTCCAAAGGGTCAAAGGATCACCTCCAGCGGCAGCAACAAGCATGACATCTAACTTAAAGGCAGATTCCAGGAGTGTGAGTTACAGGTTGTGCATCATTTGCACAGAGATTTTGTATGGCCAATTTTCTTAGTGGTGTTGCACCGAGATTGCCTGTGGAGGGAGAAATTCCCTCAAATAATTTTGCCATATTTTCTTGCTGAGGATTGTCAGTTTTCGACATCCAAATTGTACTTAGATTATTCACTGTTGCATAATAATAAAACCCTCATCTATTGCATCGGTTTTCTCGCATTAGGTTTTTCCAGGGACATTTGTTTAAAAATAATTAGGTCAAATTTTTGTGTGTTCTTTATCTTTCTCAGTTCCAGCATTTTATTTTCCTTTGCGTTTTTATGGTGAAAATTGGAGTTGTGATTTTATTTGTTATTTGTCGTAGCAAAATAAGTTGCGCTTAATTTTTAATCAGTGAGAAGAATAATTTCCAGTTGCTACAATAGATTAGAAAATTTCGCATGGTATCAGAGCAATGTTGAAGACAAATCATAGCTCAATAACGAGGGAGAACTTTTGCAACTTCAGAGGGAGTCTTTGGGAAAAATTTCCATATCTACGCAAGGACCAGCTAGGCAGTTTGAATTGTGGGGCAGAAAATTCGATTTTCAGATCCAGTTAGGAGGAAAAGTTCGAATTTCCTAGTAGTAGTTCTAGCAGGCAATGTTGTTGTTGGGAAGGAGTATCGGTGAGCAAATTAGTATTTTCGTTGAGTAGATCTAGGCGCAGTGGTTTTTGCAGCAGTATTGCAATAGCAGAATCAACGTCGGGTGGAAGAGAAATAGCACATGGAATTATAGTCAAGATGTCTTAAAAAAATCCAAAATTCTCCAGTATGTCCATGGACAGATTTGATATTCAAAGGGCCACAGAATTACCTTCCATATTGGAGGACGAATTTGCTTGCTTAATTAGCTTAGCCTCACAGGGAGTCTTGTATATAGAGAGTGGAGCATCAGTGCGCATGACAAGAGTTAGAGAATATTTCTCTAGCTACAATGAGGAGGAGATGGACTTCCAAATAACAATGGGAAACAAGACAAAATGCACTCCAGTTGGGAGAGGTACCATTGACATTCGGAGGTAGTCAAGAACAAGCACCAACGTTACACATGTATTGCATTTGCCAGGATCGAGTATGAACCTGATTTCAGTATCCCAATTACAAGATAAGGGATATGACGTCCACTTTGTAGGGAAGAAGGTATTTATCAAACACCAGAACTGGAAGAAGGTGAAGCAGATTGAGGTACAAAGAAACAGATTGTACAACTTGCAGTTTGACTCTCTAATGGCACTAGCGAACAATAGTCGTAATAGTGGAAAAGACCTAAATGAGTTACGGCACAAGAGGATGAGACATTTACATCATGGAGAACTTAGAATGCTTAGCGAGACAGTAACAGGTGTTCCAGAATTAGGCACGGAACATGATGATGTGTGCAAGGGGTATATGCCAGGGAAGTACGCTAAAGTAGCGTTCCCAAGGAGTGACAGCAAATCAAATGGTGTGTTACAGCTTATACACTCAAACATATGTGGCCCTATGTCAATTAGATCTCCAAAAGGGTACGAGTACTTGGTCACCTTCATTGATGTTGATTCCAGGAATACCTGGATCTATTTTCTGAAGACCAAGGATGAGGTATTTGATCACTTCAAGGAGTTTAAAACTCTAGTGGAGAGTGCGACAAGGGAAAAGATTAGGGTGCTTCACTCAAATAACAGAGGTGAGTACACAAATAGTGACTTAACATGTTTATGTGCGACGAAAGGCATCAAAAGAGAGTTGGCAGTTCCATACAATCAACAACAAAATGGGGTAGCAGAGCGAAATAACAGGTCTATAGTTGGGGCAGCAAAGATGTTATATCAATATGACCAAGATTTGCCTAGATTCTTATGGGCAGAGGCATGTAACATGGTTGTGTATATTCAGAACGAGGTTCCTCACAAGGCATTGGGGAAGCTAACACTAGTAGAAGTCTTCTCAGGGAAGAAGCCAGGAGTCATTCACTTCAGGATATTTCGTAGAATAGCTTATTGCCATGTAGCAAATGAGAAGCGTACCAAGTTGGATAGGACCACAGAGAGAAGATATTTCGTTGGGTATAGTGAAACCTCTAAGGCATACACGATCTACATTCCTAGCAGTAGGAAGACTGTCATGAGACGTAACGTGAAGTTTATGGAGGATAGAGCCTTCAAGAAATTTCGTGAGATGCCAGTAGGCGATCAGAGTGATCTAGCAAAAGCTCCATTGGTTCAAAAGTAGGGGGATCCACAGGGACAACTGTTAGGACCGCCACAAGCAAAGTCACAGGGATCTAGTACAGTTACCAACACAAGCACATCCTCATGTACAAGGGATCCAATAAGTTCGCAGCAGATGGAGCAGTAGGGGCAAGATGAGGAGCTAGTTAATCCTGCCACCACTAGTGGTGAAACCAATAGGGAAGCTCGTCAGACATGAGAGAAGCAAAGGAGTTTATTGGAGCTCCTAAGACAAACAAGAGAAAACGCAGACAACCACGTAGGTACCAAGCATTGGTGGCATAGGTTGTAGAACCTTCCCTCTGTCCTGAGGTCGCATAACATCAGATGTGGGTAGATGCCAAGGTAGGAGAATATAGTTCTATCATGACGAACGATGTTTGGGAGGTAGTGTCAAGGCCCAAGGATAGGTTAGTTGTGGGCTTTTGTTGTATCTATAATATCAAGTATGTTGCAAATGGTAGCATGGGGAAGTACAAGGCTAGGTTCATGGCAAAGGGGTATGCACTGAAAGAAGGAATAGACTATGAGGAGACCTTTGCTCAAGTTTCCAAATATACTTTTATCCGGTTGGTTATATCTCTAGTAGTGTAGATGGAATAGAAAATTCACCAAATGGACATTAACACAACTTTCTTGAATAGGGTGATAGAGGAGGAGGTATATATAATAGAACAACCAAAAGGCTTCGAGACACATGATAGGGGCACAAATGTGTGCAAACTAAAGAAATCTCTATACGGGCTCAAGGAATCTCCCAGGGCATGGTATGGTCGGACTGATAGCTACTTGTAGCAGATTTGATTCATCAAGAGTGATGCAGATCCCAACCTTTACTACTTGGTAAAGGATGAGCCACTCATCCGAATGTTGTATGTGGATGACTCTTCTTGACAGGGTCATCAAGGCTCATAGAGGACTGCAAGAGGAACCTGGTAACAAAGTTTGACATGAAGGACTTGGGGTTGATGCATTAATTTCTAGGCTTGGAAGTATGCTAGAAGGACGAGGAGATCACCCTTGGTCAAGGGAGACATTCTACAGAGACCTTGAAGAGATTCAATATGCAGGATTGTAGACTCGTGTCTACACACATGATAACAAACTGGAGGTAGATCGATGCATCAGAGGACGAGGACATTGACCCAACCTTGTATAGACAGCTTATCTATTCCCTCATGTATCTGGTCAACACTAGGCCAGATATATGCTTTGCGGTCAAAACTCTCAGTCAGTTATGGTGGAACCAAAGAGAGTACATTGGGCAACATTGAGGCATATACTGAGGTATTTCTGCGGCATAGTAAAGTATGGATTGATGTGTACTCGAGGTGATGGTGTCAGACTATGTGGGTTCACAGATGCAAATTGGGCAAGCAATTTAGTGGACAAGAAAAGCACCTCAGGTGGTTGCTTCAACATTGGATCAAGGGTGGTTTTGTGGTGCAGCAGGAAGCAAAAGTTAGTACCACTGAGCTCTGCAGAAGCAGAGTATATGGCAGTTAGCACAACCACGAGCGAAGCTATATGGCTTCAAAAGTTGTTATTGAGTCTGTTTGGTCAGAGGATGGAGGCGACCAATATCTACTGTGATAATCAAAGTCGCATCAAGCTCTCTAAGAATCCAGTATTTCACGATAGGTCAAAACACATAAACATTCAATACCATTTCATTGGAGGTTGTGTGCAACGTGGAGCAATACGGCTATAGGATGTTCCCACAAGAAGAGCAAGTTGTGGATATACAAAGGAAAGCTCTAGGGAGGGTTACATTTGTATATTTCAAAGAATAGATGGGTATAGTGGAGAACCCTTTTCTGTAGCAGGTACGAGTTCAGTTCTTAGTTGCAGTAGTTGCAACAACAGCGACATGAGATCAATTGCAGCACAGAGCAAAATCGACAACAATGCAGACAGCACAGTGTAATGTCAGCAACAACACTGATTCAGGGTGGTTCAGCTACAGAGTGGCAGATGAATTAGAGTTGCGCAGTGGTTGATGGATAGTGGCAGGATGCTACAATTGTCAGACATCAGCAACGTGTATTGAGGATGTTATGAGATAGTAGAACACCTTCCTCGCTAAGAGGGAGTGTTATTTTTTGTAGCATCAGATAGGTGTTCGAAGTCTCGATTTTGGTCAAAGAGGCTAAGAAACACTAGAGCTCTAGAACCTATAAAACGTTTCAGAAGAAAACACCTAGAGATGGCTCAATTAAGTTAATTGATCAATAATTAAATATTTCCTAAGTGTAACTTAGGAAAAGTGATTAATTAACAAGAATTAATCGAGAAAGGTGAGATTTCTCTAGAAACTCACATGGATCGACTTAGAGATGATATTAGTCATTGACGAGGATTTAATCATGATCGTTGGTGAGCCAACGAGAGATTATAAGAGAAGGTCGATGTGGTTGGAGAAAGATATACTTGAGGTCGAGTTCCTTGGCAGAGATAGAACTATCCAACAATTGAGGAGAGAGAGTTCAAGCCAGAGGGGATGCAGAGTCAGTTAGGGGCAGAGATAGTGATTCTGAAGAAATATTTCCAGTTCTGGAGAAGCAGCAGCAAGAGGCCGAGTTATTCCACTAGAGCCTACACAAGGACCGCATAGGCAGCTTCAAAGTGGCAGATCGATTTGGCTAAGCAAGGGTCGATTCAGCTTCCAGAGGACAAGAAATTTTCTAAAGGGCCAGAGGATCACCTCCAGCAGTAGCAGTCGGCAAGATGTCTAACTCAGAGGCAAATTCCAGGAGTGCGAGTTACAAGATGCGCAGCATTTGCACAGAGGTTTTGGACGACCAGTTTTCTTAGTGGTGTTGTGCCAGGATTGCCCATGGAGGGAGAAATTACCTCAAATAATTTTGTCAGATTTTCTCGCTGAGGATTGCCAGTTTTCGGCATCTAGATTGTACTTAGATTATTCACTGTTGCATAATCATAAAACCCTCATCTACTGCACTATCATTCCTGTATAGGGTTTTTCCTGGAACATTTGTCCAAAAATAATAGTATCAAGTTCTTGTGTGTGTGCCTATATTTCTCAGTTCCAGCGTTTTATTTTCTGCAACAATTTTATGGTGGAAATTGTAGTTGCGATTTTATTCGTTGTTTGCCGTAGCAAATAAACTACACTTAATTTTTAATTAGTTAGAAAATTAATTAGCAGTCGTTGCAACAGATTAGAAATTTTCAATCTCTTCCATATTGAAATTTGGGCAACTTAGGGATGTATTCCCCCAAGAGATATCTAGTTTCCCCAAGGGGAAACCACTTTGCCCCAAGAAGAAATTAAATGAAAATTATTTTATCCTCCTGTGCAAGTTAGCTTGTCACCTTGTTATTATTGTTGGGAAGATCTTCAAGTCGACTTAAGTGATTATGTGGCAAATAATAATTTACTCGAATTTATTATGGCACAAGTTTAGTTTGGCTCCACTATTGGTGGCACCCATTCACCCAATCAAATGTCTATATGTTAGACCACTTCGTGGCTCATTAAATCAAAAGTGCATCACATCTTTGGAGAGAGACAATCAGAGGTAGCCGCAGCCCTGAGAGCCCTAGCCAAAGTGGAGAGAAGGTGGTTTTGTTGTCTTTTCTTATGACTGGTCTAGGATGAGTTAGGAAAATCCCAAGTCGAGCTTAATAGGTAGTTTTGTGCATGGTTTGTTGGTGTAAATCTTGTTAATTTTCAACTGTTCTATGCTAAGTACAATCACTTAGCCCAATCTTTTCTTCAATTAGCAATCAAATTCAATCTTCCAATGATAAATAGCAATTGTAGATAGAACAATGAATGCAATGTACAATAGAAAACAATCAAGACCAATAGCAAGAGACAGAAGATTTGGTCAAAGACCAAACAAAAAATCCACAAGGGGGAAAACCCTTTCAAATTCTTCTTCTATTAGATTGTCATCAAATGTTCAGCAAAGAGATTACAAGGTTTCAATCCATCAATCAAGAGTCAAAGTCAAACCTTTGACTATCCAACAAAACCAACCAATCAATATCCAAAAGATGAGCCCAATAGTCAATTCTGGACAACAAGTCAAATCTAAAAATCTAGTCAAAATCAAGAGCAGCAGTAGCAATCCCAAATGGTCAATGGTCAACAAGCCTCCAAAAGAGCTTAGTCAATTGTCAAAAAATGTGGCCTTGAATACTAGTCATAATGCAAACAAAACAGTCCTATAATTTTGGTCAAAGTCAAACTCTGTTGAAACCATAGTTGCAAATCAACAATCAACCAACGTCAATTGCACTGAAAAAATCGTCCTCCTTGCCAAAGAATTCGGCCTCCATAAGAAATTCAAAAACTCAAGTCAAATCAATCCTAAACACCAAAAAGAAAACGTTGGTCAAAGGCTAGTCAAAGACAGAATTTGGCCCAATTTGAAATCTTCTCTCTCCTCTTCCCACGTGTAAAAGAGACCTGTAATTTTCAAAAGTGATCGAACCTCAAAGAGAAGAAGAAGATGTGTGATGATAATATCCAAATGAGGTTGCCTTGACTTGTATATATGATTTTGGAGGTGGCTTTTCCCTGTCTAGGCCAACTTGTACTTTTGGGGCATTGTGTGTTTTTCATTAGAAATAATATTTTTCCTTGACCAAATTAAATTCTTCCAAGGGCAAAGAGGGTCTTCTCTGGATGAGGAAGGTTGTCCAAAGGAGGGAATTTGTCCCTGAGCTGCCAAATTAACACTCCCTCTCAACTAGGGAGAAATTTTCTACTGCATCATTAATCTCATCTTGTCATCGTCATCGTCATCACTGAATCAAGTCATGTCATGTCTCTGCTCATCTCTACTCATCTGTCAAACACTGTCAAATCTAAAGAAGAAGAATTTGACATCATATGGGAGCTCAAGCTACCACCCTCTATCCAAGGATAATGGGCAGGATACTACTTACCGTGAGGTAAGGATCCAAACTATCCTATTACCTATTTATCTTCCTAACTTGACCCTCAAGAGTCAGTGATAGGACACCTGCATCCCCTCACTTGTGTAGTATACTACTTACCATGATGTAAGGATCACAACTATCCCAAGTATCCTCACCCATTGGCCAGATGGGTGGCAATCTCAATAAGCCTAGCTTGTGGGTAGGATGTCAACTAGGGTATACTCTGTCAAGTCCCAAAGATGACAATAGGCAAGATACAATTTACCATGTGGTAAGGATCACAACTATCATAATAGGGGGGAAGAGCATCGATCAATCCAGACCCTTACCCATGCGGCCACATCCATCATTTCAAGCTGCTCTCTGAAGACCAAGAACTTCCCTTTCGGCAAAGCCTTGGTGAGTATGTTTGCTATCTTCTCACCAATCGAAATATGATGGAGTCTTACGGCTCCTCTCTACACCATGTCTCATATATAACTATACTTGATCTCAATATGCTTGGACTTGTCATGAAAAATGGGATTCTCTATTAATCCAATCCCACTCTTGTTGTCGCAATATATCACTGTCATGCACAGGACCTTCTCAAACAACTCTCCAAAGAGCTTCCTCAACCATACTACCTCACAACTAACCATCGTAGCCGTAATATATTCTACCTTGGTCGTGCTCAAAGCTACATACTTATGCTTCATACTCATCCAAGATATCATAGCAAAACCAAACTAAAGCAGCACCCTGATGTGGTTTTCTTGTCAATAACATTTCCAGCCTAGTCAACTTTAGTGTACCCATGAATTCGAACATCTTCAGTAGTATATCTCAAACCAAGATTAATCGTCCCATACAAATATCTCCGTACATGCTTGACAACAATCCAGTGTGCATGAAGAGGCTATGTCATGAATTGACTCAAAGTGTTGACTACAAAACATGTGTCTGAACGAGTGTCCACAAGGAAAATCAGTGCCCCAATCAATTGTCGATACTCAAAGGGGTTCGCCAAGTCAGATCCTGTAACATCTCCACATCACTTCTTCAATTTCATCTACATTGGTGTGGCTAAGGACTTGCATTCTACCATTCCAAATCTTTCCAACAATTTCACAACATATTTTCCTTGAGAAAGGAAAATTTCTCTGGGCTTTTGCCATACTTCTAATCCAAGGAAATAGTGCATCAAACCAAGATATTTCATTTCGAACTCAGAGCTAGCTCCCTCTTACACTTGTGCATTAGAGGCTCACTACTTCTCAAGAATAGATCATCAACATATAAAATCAAAATCAAAGGCATACTTGAGACCACTTTGAAGTAGAGGTTCGGGTCAGCATTGCTTCTCATGAATCCGAGCTTCACCAGGTAGCTATCAATACGAGCATACCAGGCCCATATAGTGCTTTCTTCAACCTGCAAACATGAATCTTCTTGTCATTTACTTCAAATCCCTGAGGTTGCTCAACATATACTTCTGCCTAGAGTATGCCATGAAGAAACACAGTCTTTACATCCATCTAGTGAAGGGCCCATCCTTGACTTACAGCAAGGACAACAATAGAACGGATAGTAATGTATCGGGCAACTGATGCAAAGATGTCATCATAATCTTCTCGCTCATTCTAGGAGAACCCTCTGACCACAAACTTCGCCTTATATTACTCAATACTCCCATCAGCTCCATGCTTAATCTTGTATAGCCACTTCGAAGTCACAACAAACTTTCTTCTGGGTCTCATAACAACATCCCACACATCATTCTTCATACTAGACTCGTACTCTTCGGTCATAGCATCCTTCCAAACCTGCTCTGCTTCTTCAAAAGTGGGAGGCTCAACCTGGATGATAGTGCTCATGGCTACAACATATCCCTAGTACCTACATGTTTTCTTTGTTTCTCTAAAGGTTCCTCTAGAAACGGCATGTCTCTCAGCATCCTCTAATGTATCACGAAGCCAAGGAGGTCTCTTCCTGGCAGGGGGATCCAAGGGGTCCATAACCTCCATGTGATCATCTACAATATCCCTCTCACATCTGGCACAGAAGGACCTTCTAGTAGGTTCATGTCATCATCCTTCTTCTCAATAGGAGGAGGCGGAGGGCGGTCCCTTACTTTTCCAAGGCAACATCTTCATCAAAAATCACATCCTTACTAAACTCGATCTTCCTTTGACCAGAAATATATATTCTAAAGGCTTTAGAATTTTCACAATATCCAACAAGCATACATTTCTTTCTAGTGGCTTCCAGCTTCTTCCTCTTATTCTTTGGCACATGAAAGTAAACAGGGCAGCCAAGTATACTGAGGTGTCCAACTCGGGCTTCACACCTGTAAACACTTCTTTGGGAGTTTTATCACCCAGGGCTTGATGAGGAACCCTATTTTGAAAATAGACTGTTGTATTTGTGGTTTCTCCCCAAAGGAAATTTCGCAGCTTTTGATCATGCAACATGGCTCAAGCAACTTCCATGATAGACATGTTCTTTCTTTTAGCCACACAATTCTACTCGGGATTATATGGTACAATGTGAAATTTTTCTTTAAATTGCAGCAACTAGATATTTTTTCTTCTAACTGATTAATTATATAGTTTATTTGCTATGGCAAACAACAAATAAATCACATTGCAATTCTTCACAAATAAAAACATTGTCGAAAATAAACAGGAATTGAGAAATGTAGATGCACACACACACAAAATTTGACACCGTTATTTTTGGGCTAATGTCCTCGAAAAAACCCAGTGCAAGAAAATCGGTGCAGCAGATGAAGGTTTTATTATTATTATGTAGCAGCAAATCTGAGTACAATAGAATGGATGTGAAACTGGCAATCCTCTCTGAGAGAAAAACTGGCAAAATTATTGAGGGAATTTTTCCCTTCCTCAAGCAATTTTGCAACAAAACGAGCCTCAAAACTAGCTCCGAAAATACTTTATGCAGTCTTTTGCATAACACGCAGCCTAGAATCTGCTTCTAATGATGACACATTGCTTGTTGTTGCCTCTGAAAATGATTTGCTTGGCCTCTTGGTGAAAATCTCAGCCTCCAGCAACTAAATCGATTTCCTCTCCGGCTTTATTGAATTGCCTCTTTGAGGCTCTGCGCAATCCCTTGTGCAACCTCTTGTGGATAACTTCGACCTTCCTCAACTAACTCTTCAGGCACTGGAAAATTCCTCTGGAATCCTGTAACTGATCTCCCTCTCACCTCTACTTCCTTATGGATCAAACTCCTCTCCTTCCTCGAACTCTACACTTGGGTAGCTAGATCTACCAAGGAAACTCGCTACTCTAGTGTGTCTTGTTCCAACGCCATTGACTTCCTCTTATAATCTCTCGTTGGCTCACCAACGACCATGATTAAATCCTCATCAATAGCTAAGATTATCTCCGAATCGATCCATGGGATTTTCTAGAGAAATCTCACCTTTCTCAATTAATTTTTGTTAATTAATAACTTTTCCTAAGCTAGACTCGAGAAATATTTAATTATTGACTAATTAACTTAATTGAGCCATCTCTAGGTGTTTTCTCCTTTAACCTTTTCTAGGTTTTGGAGTTCTAGAGTTTCGTAGCCTCTCTGACCAAAGTCGAGACTAGAACACTTGTTCGATGCTACCCAACCATCAAAAACTAACATACAATAGTCCCTTTTCTGATTCCAACCTCCTTGCAAAAGTGAACGAATTCATTTGAGGTATATTCTCCACCATCATTGGACCTAAAAACTTTGATTCTCTATCAATGCCTTGAAGTCCTTGAACATGTCAAATGCTTCGTCTTTAAGCTTCAAATAGAATATCCATGTTTTCCTAGAGAAATCATCAATAAATATTATATAATAGAGGTAGCCACAAAGCAAGTGCACTAGCATGGGTCCACATAAGTCAGAATGAATGAGTTGTAAAATATCACTAGTCTTTCTTTTACTGGAGGGGAATGGTCCCCTTGTCTTCTTTCCACTAGCACACCTTCGACATACACCATCATGACTAGATTGAACATCAAGCATCCCAGAAACCAATCTTCTAACTTTAGGCAAGGCTTCATAATGTAGGTGTGTCAGCCTTTGGTGTCATAGCTCACTTTGATGATTTCTATCGTGAACCAATGCTCGTAGTGGTTTCCCATTAACTCTATAGATTCCTTCAACTCTAGATCGCAAGGTGAAAGCATCCCTCATGCGAGACTCCATAGGCCAAGTGAGGATCTTTCCTCTTGTGAAGGCAACTCTCGTCCCTTTATCTTCCAAGGAAGATACAGATACCAAGTTCTTCTTTAATCCCAGAACATACATAACATCATAAAGAAGAACGAATTCCCCCGATTCCAAATAAAATTTAACAAAACCAAAGCCCTTTACAAGATATGTAGAGTTGTCCCCAAGGATGATCTTTAGATTAGGCTCCCTCTTAACCAGACTTGAGGGGACTTCCCGATACGCTGAGAAATGTCTAGAAGCCCCACTATCTACCAACCATCACAAGAATCTGGAGGAGAGGAACTAGAAAGGGAAGAAATAAGAATATATTCAGATTGAGTAGCAACAACATTATTTTCATATATTGAGTTCCTTGATCTCTTTTGCAGACAATGGCCTTCTTCACGGCCATCTTCACGATCATCAGGAGCACCTCTTCTTCTTCTATCATCTCTCCTTCTATCATCGCCTCTCTCTATTGTTAAACTTCTTGTTGTTGAAGCCACAATTGGACCTCGGAGCATCTCTCTTTTCTAGGCCATCTCGGGCATAGTGACCATGCTTGTGGCAGTTATAACATTCAACTTTTGGTAATTCTATTTTGAATTTTCTATTGGAATCCCTAGAATTTGGAACAAGCCTTTCTGATGGTCTCCCTCTTCCTTTTCTCTTCTTGTCTTGAGCAGCAAATATAAAGGGCTCTCCTTCTCCGTGCTTTTGAATCCTCCCTCTAGAGATCATCCTGGTTTCTTCTTGAGTACATTTAAAAACAAGCTCATCAAATGTTGGGAACTTGTCATTGTTGTTTATAGTAGTAATGAAGGTTTCCGAAATAGGAGGAAGACCTTGAAGAGTTACCAACCAGCTCTCTATCAAATACAGGCTCACCAGCGATCTGCAATTAATCCCTTAATTGGGATATCCTTATGACATAGGACTACACAAATTCCCCCTTATTCATTTTTATGTCCTTGAGTTTATTCTTCAAGGAAAGGATGTGATTCAAATTGTTGACGTCATGCATCCCAACCAACTTATCAAAGATATCGTTAGACTTCAATTTTCCAACATAAGTAAGCAAACGCTCTTTCAAAGAATCAATAAGAATTTTCTTGAATTTGAGCTCACCTTTCTTATATTTGGACTTGGTAACAGCAGGAGCATTTTCCGGTGGCTCCGGTACTTTCCTTTAACATATTCCAAAACATCATTGTCATCCAGTATTGTTGAAATTTCTAAGTCTACCAGTTAGAAACCCTCCATGCACTTTACTGATTTATTCCTACCTACTTGTTCCGTTACTTAACAAGTTATTTACAATGTAAATACTGAAAATAAACACTAGTGCATGCTCAACATATTACAAATCAACAACTAAAGGAAACAGAAACAATCACACCAAATGACACCATTATTTTTGGACCAATGTCCCCGGAAAAAACCCAATGCGGGAAAACTGGTGCAGCGATCTGAGGGTTTTCTACCATATGGATTATACCTCAAGGACCAATGGCTATAGTTTCAAATAAAGACTTTGGCACAAAGAGGCACAATGCCTTTCCAAGATTATAGACAGTTTATAGACCTATGTGACCAAAGTTCATCAGAAAGCAAGACAAAAATAGCAAAGTTCTATTTGCATAACATGGCCCTCACCGATATGAACGTGTGGGACCCCAATGCTAGGCTAGGGGACTTGCAACTAATGGCCATGGCATCATGGATGAATCATGAGGAATTTAGGGCAGCAAAGATAAGGAAATTGATGATAAAGGAGCAGAATGAGCCCCTCATGATCAGAGCTGAGCCATCGGACCCCATGGCTCTCATCAACACACACCAGCTGCTTGCAAATAATCTCCAAATTACCCCTAAGTATATCAATGATCAGACTCAGGCCATTGCACATTTTGAGGACATGGAAAGGTTACTGGGGGATGACTGTATTCGTGCTTATATGAGGAGGTGGAACACCCTACCACACAATCTGCAGATAAGGGAGTATCACTCCCCAACAACGATGAAAGAAGCATTAAGGAGAGTGCCATTGTACAAGAACTCTATGCAGAATTTGAAGGTCAATTGGATTGGCCTCAAATTGAGTCCCCCACTGCTCCTAGGAATGCTAAAAGGCAGAAAAGAGGAAGAAGAACAATAGCAGTGGGAAGAAGTGGATAGAAAGACAGGATTCCATGACAAAGAAGAGGACCTCACATCAGAAGCATGGGATGTCAGGGAGGCCATCTGGGCCATCAAAGATGAGGAGATGGATTAAGTTGCTCAGAGGATGAGTAACACCTTCAGTAGGGGGGTGATGATGAGCTGCATAAATGGGTAATTATATGGGCTCATTTTGCCTCCTAACATAGTTTATTCAACCATTCTCTTAGCTTATTGCATGTTTTTGATTATATTTATGCTTATGGAGTGAGTTGGTTTGGTCATTATGCCATGGAGTCTAATATGTGTTTAATGTAGATTTTTGTTCAATTTTGGAGATAAAGTCAAAGATTTAATGGACAATTGGCAGCAATAATTCGAAGTAGATAAGGGAGAGGATTTATAGGAGGGTGTCCCCCTCATTTATGACTCCCCATTTCGAATTCTCCATCATGCAGCTCAGAGCACAAACAGCCACATCAATGCACTAGGAGGCAGCCGAGCAAGTGGAGGATAACTTCTGTTTATCTCAAGTTTTGGGAGCCAAGCCTCCCTAATTTTAAAGAAGTTGTTGGGAGCTTCAGTTCTATAAGTAGAGAGGCCTAGGGCCTCATTAGGAAGTTAGTCAAATTTTTGAATTTTTGTTGTAGCTTTGCTCTGCTCAACTTCGAGCTTACTTTTGTTGACAGTTTCATGTAATGCTATTATTATTTTGATAATAAAGATGCGATCCTTTTTGAACTAGTACTGAGTTACCTCAAAGGGTTGAAGCTCTTGGGTTAGGGCCCAATCCAAGTAGCCAAGCTCCTCTTGTTTGTATTTATATGCTTTGTTTCAGTTTATGAATTAGTTGCTGTTAGACAAATCTCTTTCTTGGTTAAGAATAGGTTGTTTTTGGTGATTTAGAAGGTTGTTTCCATTTAAGTTCTTTATAGCAAGTCGAACAGTGATAGAAAGAAGATACAAAAAGGCCATCAACAGACCCTTGGCCTCCTTTCCTCCCTTTGGGACCATGAACTGAGGCCAAGATCCTCTTGTTGCCACAAAAACATAGATTTTCTTTCTCCATAGGATTTCTAATGTTGCAATTTGTTAGAAGGTTAATGCTTTGCTTTAGATCTATTTCACCATTTTCATTTCTGTCTTGCAATAAGTTTCCTTCCATGCTTTCTCTCATTATAGCATTGTTCAGCATTGCTTTCCATAACTCATAATCTAGATTAGCTTGATGCAAAATTCTGGTTTTTTTTTATGTACTTAGTTTCCTCGCTTGCTTAATCTCATTGTTTGATTTTCAGTTCTTTTGCAGCCAATTTCTTCTCACAGCAAGTTAGCCAATCAACCATCACAATCTCTCTTTGATCTATGCCCCACAGGTCGCCCAGAGTTCATTTCAAATCTGCCTTAGTTTCTGCAATTTTCCATAGACTTTCCTCTCTTTCCTTGAACAAATCCGACCATCTTTCTCTCTCCTAATCATTCTTGATGGACCCTAGACATCTTAAGACATCATCCTAGCCTTTAGCGACCCTTTCCACCTACTTTCCTACCTTCAAAACCTCCAAACATGCTCTCGGCATCCTCCTGTAGACCTCCTATAGACTTCCTATAGACCTCCTGTAGATCCCCTGCAGCGTCCTGTAGATTTTCCTGTAGGCCTCTTTTTGAAGTCCGATTGCGGGAAAAGCCTCCAGAAATCCAACTGAGCCCTCCTAGGACCCATCCACACCATCCTACACCTCTGCAAATCCCAAAGTCGCCCTCCACTGCCACCTAATCGCTGCCACATTCACAATCAAATAAATTACTTGCATAACAATTTCACATAAAAATCCAAAAAAATGTTTTTGCTCATTCACTTCTAGAAATAGCCTGAGTAGATGTTGTTTACTTTCTGAGTAGGTAATGGCATTCATTTCATGGTTCTTCATCTCTCTTTCTGCAAAAGTAGGATTAGTTGGTTAAGTAGGGTTTGCTAGGTTTACTTTACATTTCAGTCTTATTTTCCCTTCTACAAGTAGAGTAGCCTCTGTAGAGTAAGCTTTTCTTTCTTTCATCACACATAGAGTTTCTTCTGGAATCCATAGAAGTTGGCTTGAGCTCCTAGTGGTCTTGCGCCAACTGACCAAGTGACAGTCTGCAGGAAGAACTAGTATTTGTACATACGGCACCCTCGCTTCCAAGTTTGTTACGAACTACCAGGTTGATAAAAGTAGAGTAGGAAGCCCAGGAGTTGCCAACGTACATTTTTGCCAGCTCACCCATCACCGGAAAAATCTAAAAAAAGAAATAAGTATTCCTCCTCAAAACACTCTCACCACCTTTTCTTCCATTCTATCCTCGTCCACTTAGCTGCAGCAAGCTCCTTGTCACCCCACAACCTCGAAACCATCATTCTCCATCGCTCTCATCCATCCTCCTGCTATCGGCGTTCTACAAGACTGTAACGACCCATTTAAACTAATTAACTAATGTAAAGTTTAGACTTTATATTAAAATTGATATGATAAACCTCAAAAAAAAAAAAAAATTATAATAAAAATAAATATGGAGTTAAATTAAAAATAATATATAATTAAAACTTATAATATATAAAATTCAACTTCATAAAAAATTAAGTTATAAATAAAAATTATTGAGTTAAACTTAAAAATAATATAAATTAAATTTATAATAAATATAAATTTAAAAACTTTATAATATATAAAATTTAACTTCATAAAAATTCAAGTTTATAATAAAAAAAATAATAATAAAAGTTAAAACCTTATGTGCGGTAACGCCTCAACCAACCTGGGTTATAAGCAAAGTACATAGATCAGTTGGAAAGATCTGAGTGTGGAATGCATGCGGAGGCGTGTCCGGAAGAGGAAGAGCGGTGGCCGTAGGCGGGAGGGCGGCCACCTCCAAGCCTGCTATTATAAAACCACTGGACTGAGCCGATCACAGGGGGAGAGTAGGAGGACAGAGGGCAGAGGGAACTAGGGAATAAAGAGTTTGCATTGATCTGAGGTTCTGGGCACGGGGGCAGTGAGCTTCAGTGAGAAGCTTGCTGGATTGGCTGGGAGGAATTGGTTTCCCGGTAATCGAATCAGCTTCGACAGGAGAAGACAGCAGGAGAACAGGAGCAGACAGCAGATCAGCGCACAGCAGTTCAGGTAAGCCTTGAAATCCCTTACAACTTTGCATATTGTTTGTTTACATCAGTTATTGGTTCACTACACATGGTATCAGAGGTATTGTTCAAACCCTTCGACTGTATAGGCCTACGCTCGTGTAAATTTTTTTTGTGTGGCTGAGTTCTGTTACGTGAAAACTTTAGCAAACAAAACCCTCACGCTCTGTGTTCTGGGTTTTTTCCTGTTGATGGGAGAAGTGTGCATTTACACAGGGCCCGCGATATGATTTAGGGATTGGTCGTTGGCCCGAGTGCCGTCAGAAGCGAAAAAAAACGATTGAAACGTTGCCTTGCTCATTAAATTTGTACTGCTATTAAAACCAGTGGTCCATTTTCACCGTGTTTGCATCGTGCAATTTTCCCTTGAGCGATGGGAACTGTTTTCTGTCTTGAAGGAAAGCCACTTCCTTATTACACGATTTCTGCCACTTGACATTGGCGTAGCAAAAGTTTCTGTTTTGTTTTTTTTTCTTTTAAATAATTTTTTTTGACAGTCCTTGCTTTAAACTTTGCAAAGATTGCAGTCCAATATGGCATGCACTACCAGCAGCACGATATTTTGACAGGCGAAATAACTCTTTAGGGTGAACCATTCTTTTGTCAAAAACACACCCAGGGCTCACACCTAGCTCCTACAGCTTATTAGTGCCTTCAATAGAATTGAGTCTTGGTGGATGGTCTGATGCACCACTGCCTTCACTACTGCTAAACCATGACTGCATTGTGGGAAGTTCTTTTTCTTTTGGAAATATGCCTTTTTTTCTAAAAATTGAATCGACTCATGTAGAAAAAATTTGGGGTGATGAATCACTCTCCCACCCCAAACACCCCTTCCCCCACATTCACCTCCATTTCCTAAAAAAAGCCTAGCTTTTTCATATTTTGATTTTGACTTACCCTGATTCCGTCTCGTGAATCAAACGTTAGTCAGATTTGCAAGTCTCCAAAATTAATTCTGGTAGCCTGTCTATATAAGGCAGATAAAAAACATTCATTTGGCTTGTTTTAATAATCCGATTTTACAGCAGACACCCAGCAGACCTATCAATTGTACAAAATCCATGGTGTTTTGTGTTATGTAGTATATTCTATGTGCTTCTAAATGAAATATTATTGACAATTTGCACTGGGTATTTTCGTAGCGGCAAAAAGGTGGCGGTTTATCTTTCTTTGTTTTGTGGCCCAGCCGCTGTGCGTCTAAAGTATTTGTTCACATTGCAATTCTGATATCTGTATCAAAATTGATATTTTCAAGAGTATGAAAAACTAATGAAATAGAACATACTTTTTGGCATTTATTGGAAAACAAAGTACTGTGTGAACACTACATTAGATGGGAGAAGTCTGGAAGGTGTGTAGAATATATGTTTTGTGTCGGTGTTTCTGTTGTTGATTCATTGAATATTCTAGCTTCTATGAATGTTGCAATTAGGATGAGAATGGGGATGAGAAAATGATTTATCTTTACTTTAGGTAATCATGGTAATGGTTATGGATGCTAAATCATTTTTTTTCAGTGTAGTTTCAACACAGCAAATAACTTGAGATTATTCATTCATGGAACACACTCGATATATATGATGGTAACAGTAACTTATTTAATCAAATACTGCGCTAGGTAAAGATATGGAAATATTACCACCACAGTCATCTAGTTATAATTATGCATTTTGATAGTGGAATGTTAAAAACAATTTGCTTGATAATTAACTATACTAGCTCAATGCATGGATTATAGAAATCAATATAGGATTTGTATTGGGAAAATTTTGAACTTGTTTTACTTAATCATCAGGATTTTTTTGATGTAAATAATGTAAAGAGTATAAGCTGTGAAAAATAATTGAAGATTAATTTATTTTATTGAAGCAATATCTTTAAAGGAAAGAGTGGAAATAGGGTGGGTTAATATATAGATGAAGGGCATGATATGCCTTGAATGGAAGAAAGAGAACAGCAAGCCTGTAGGTTAGCATGGGATGGATGCACGAGTACAATGCAAACCGATGACCGGATGTTTTCTCCTACAGTATCCGAATTTTGTGGTGAGAGCTTGGAAAGAGCGCCATTGCAGCTGGTTAAAGAGCCGAATATCGGGGCATACCTGCAGGTGCAGCACCAAGAACTGAACAATTTTTATGTTAGGGCATAGCACATTTCCAATAATCAAACAAACACATCATACTGAACAGCAATTATCCAGAAACAGATATTATAGGCAGGAGGGAAGGCACCTCCATGATCACTGCAGACTTTATTGCTACATAGCAACAAAGGAATGAGAATGTTTGCGAACAGAATCCATAGTCCATAATGCAAAGGAACAAATTACTCAATTCAAAAGAAAATATCAGGCCATTTCACTTACCTTCTTTATTTCGCTTGAGTTAAAACCATCTGAAGACCAATTTCTAAACTGTATATTTAAAATTCCGGAGACAGGCAGGATCTCACAGAACAAAAATGAACAACAGGTCTTCCTTAGCTATTAGCTTACCTAAAAGTTCAAAAAATCATTTCCTAAATATAACAGTGAAACAAATGAAATACTAACAACACCAATACCTTGGTACTTGCTCGTTAAAGGTGATCCATTGTTGTTCAAATGAAGGAACCTCTTGCATGTCATAGTGTTCTTAATATCTAGAAGAAAGGAACCTACTATGTGGGCTTGCTTTCAGATACTGCAGACAAGAGGATACTGCTAGTGATGCTGGCACATATGAAAATCTGTAATCAAAATATAAAGATTGTACAGACTGATATTTAAGTTTTATCAAGTAAATTCTATCAATATCAAATAAATTCTCAATTGAAGGGATGACAAAAGAAGGAAGTGAGCTCTTTACATGGAGTGCTTGAGGGACAATTAATTTCAAAACATGTCATCGACAATGTGCTGCTAAAAAAAAAAATATATATAATATATATATATATAATTATTTAATTAATATAAATAAAAATCGGCTAAAGTTCATGCTAATATGAAACCAGAACAACCCTTCATTTATATATATTGTAGGTTTAACCCATATCTAAGTAATATACTCCAAATATAAACATGTATGCCCTTTTTGAGGTGTGACAGGTATGTTGCCGATAATTCCCATAACGAGGCGTTTAAACATCGGCATTTTTGTGAATGTTATTTAGTAGTAAACTTTAGATGTCTTACCTTAGGAACGAATAACCATACACTTCTGCATTATTCATATTAGGGTAGAAAACCCTGCATTAAGACAAGGAGGTCGCGAGACCACCCTCCTTGACCTCGGTACCAGTAAGATCCGCCTAGCGGATAAAAATAGCAAAACTATACCCGTTTATGAATATGAAGTCGCAAAAGAAATTTATGCGTTAAATTCGGTTGTCTACCTCAAAATTTTGATAAAATTTTATTATGTGTTCAGGAACCATTACGATGGTAAAGACGTATGAGCGACAACGACATGATCAGGCAGCATCACCACCATTAATGTCGCCACCATCACCATCATCGTCCCCATCATCACCACCCAGACCATTATCAACATCAATCGCCCCATTGCCAGAGTTGACTGTGATAATGAACTCCTTGGAAGCATTATTGGAGACATTAAAAGAATCCACTAAGGCTAAAACCAAAGAGGAATCTCATCATTTGTCTACCAGTTCAGCGGAACCAAAGAATTTCGAGCCCAGAAGATCGAAAGAGGACATCTCTAGGGAGCTTCAGAAAATCAGACTCCCGGAATTCTCAAGAGGTCGGGCAGGTGAACGCGCTGAAGCGTCGTTGGAAGGAATGAACAGATGCTTTAGGTTAAGAGAATATTCATCTTCGGCAAAAACAAAAATTGCCGTGTTCCAACTAAAGGAAAGTGCCTTGATTTGGTGGGGAAATCTGGAAAAGCAGCTACACCTTACATCAGATAATGCCCCTTGGGAACTATTTGAGGAAAGGTTTCGCGCAAAGTATTTACCTCCATACTTTCAACAACAGCAAGCAAGAGCCTTTCATACGTAATCAAGGATAAAACGGTGGAAGAGTACGAGAGAGTTTATGGAACTGGTAAAGTACATGCACTACTTAGACTCGATGACGAAGCTGAACGCTTCATTTTTGGGTTAAATCCTCGCATCAGAGCCTTGGTAAGCATGTGGAAGCCATCATCAGTAGCCGAGGCAATCGAATGTGGTCGTTATGCAGAAGAGCACCTAGGGATCAAAAAGGATATGGGGCCAACAGGGCCTGTCCAATCAGGATTTCCAAGAAAGACTCCCCGGAACTTCTTCAGAGGGGCAGCTCAAGGCCACCTTACGGTAACAGGTTTACCCCAAGAAATATAGGGACGGGAGCTCCCATGGCAGTAAACACTATAGCCACGGGATCATCAAACACCAGTCCCTGGGCATCTCGAAGGACCGCTAGTGGAGGAAGAAATTCGAGAGGAATCAACACGAGAGGACGAAGCTCGTTCTCTAGGAATTCACGCCCTGACTCAAGAAGATCAGCACCACTTAATTGTTGGGGATGTGGGGGACCACACTTTCAACGGGACTGCCCCGAAGCTTCGTTGAAATATTGCATAGGACTGGAAAGGAACCAAATTCAGACAACCGAGGTAATCATAGAATTCATGCAGTGGTCGACCACGACCAAGCAGCACATCAATCCACTGTAGTGGAATCTTCAGGTACTATCAATGGTATAAAACTCAAAATTTTATTTGATACTGGTGCCACAGATAGTTTCATTTCATCATATGCATTAAACAAATGTGGGCATAGTTTCATTTCATCATATGCATTAAACAAATGTGGGCTGGCAGCTCGTAGACAAAATGATTTCCATCTAGTGGAAATGGCCTCAGGAGAACTCCAAACCATGGGCTTGAGTGTGGATCAATGCAAAATTGACCTAGGGGTCTGTTTGATTAAACTGAAAGTTTATGTCACAGCATTAGGAACATATGATCTTATCATAGGTATGGATTGGCTAGAAGCTCAACAAGCTTGGGTAGACCGTTATGGAAAAAGGATTCTAGGCATAAACGATGAAGGAGAAGCAATCCAAATTCAGGGAATCAAGAGGGAAGTCTCTTTACGCTACATTTCAGCAATGCAAATGAAGCGTTGTTTAAGGAAAGGTTGCCAGGCTTATGTAATTCAAGAAGTAAGCCAAGAAAAAGGGCCATCCCTAGGACAATATCCGGTGCTAGTCGAATTTCCAGATGTATTTCCAAAAGAACTACCTGGATTACCCCCGGTAAGAGAATTGGATCTTACTATTGAATTAAAACCAGGTACCCAACCGATCTCTAAAGCACCTTATAGAATGACGGGTCCAGAACTTCAGGAACTGCAGATCCAATTGAAGGAACTATTGTATGTAGGGCATATTCGCCCCAGCACATCACCTTGGGGCGCTCCTGTAATTTTTGTGAAGAAGAAGGATGGATCTTTAAGATTATGCGTAGATTATCGAGACTTGAATCGAGCTACAGTAAAGAATCAATACCCTATGCCTCGAATCGGCGATCTTTTCGATCAAATGAAAGGAGCTGCTGTCTTTTCAAAAATTGACCATCGATCAGGCTATCATCAGTTAAGGATTTCTGAAAATGATATTTCCAAAACTGCATTCCGGACACGTTTTGGACATTATGAATTCACCGTGGTACCATTTGGGTTAACCAATGCACTAGCAGTATTCATGAATCTTATGAATAGCGTTTTCCATAAATACCTAGATCAATTTGTGCAAGTCTTTTTAGATGATATACTCATCTATTCCAAGAATAGGAAAGAGCATGAAGATCATTTGCGGATAGTATTGTCCTGTCTTAGAGAACGCCAGTTGTACGGAAAACTATCGAAGTGTTCA
>APFE030959085.1:142142-157167 GCA_000404065.3 Pinus taeda
AGAATTGATAGGAAGTATGAAGTAGGGGATCAGGGTTTCATCCGCATCAAACCAAATAAAAGTACTATTCGATTCAGAAAAGGGCCAAAGTTGTCACCCCGATTTATCAGACCATTTAAAGTTGTGGAAAGAGTTGGACCTGTTGCCTATCGTCTTGCCCTGCCACCTCACCTACATAGAATTCATAATGTATTTCATGTTTCTGTGTTAAGGCATTATATAGCTGATGTATCTCATAACCTTCAATGGAAGGAATTGCAGGTATCGGACGAGGGAGTCATATCGGTCGAACCTTTACGTATTCTGGAACGTAGGGTTCGACAGCTCAGGAACCGCCTGGTGGACCAAGTTAAGGTCCAATGAGACAAGTATAGTCCTGGATCCGCAACTTGGAAAAATACAGAGGACATATGTCAAAGATACCCTAGACTATGTCAATTTTGAAGGATTTTAAACTATGTTTTGTATATATTTTACTTCACTGCAATCAGAGAACCAGGACCATTTTGAATGATTATAAATAAACGTGGAATTTTGTGACATAATATATGTTTAACTTCTGCTGGTACATGGATACCAAAACGATATATGTGGTTCATTTTATTAATTATAGTTGTCAAAGGAAAGTTAAGCCAGTTAAAGGGTTTTACTTCTAATAGAAATTTAGATATTGTAAATTGTCATCAAATATGATCAATAGAACTCAGGAAATGACTACATTTTAGATGGAATTCAAAAGACATGCATAGGAAATGGTAAAAATATGTTATACTGAATAATACATGAGTTATTTTGAATATACTGATGCACATTTTCCGAATGCATGAGTGAGTGTATAATTGCAGATGAAAGTATATGATTCGATTACCGGGATGACCACGTGATGACAGAACCTCAGAACAATTAAAGCTCCAAGTGATTCTATGATAGGGTGTTCACCCTAAGTTCTACTAGGAGGGGTGGAGGTGTTGCCCATCGTTTATCCTCCGAACCCTAGAGTCATGGGAGGACTGTGCGAGTCACACTCCCCTAGACGTGTGATGATGACTGTCGGATGCCTACTGGGAATCAGGTCAATATAACCAACGCTGTCACTTTAGAGTTTATGAATGGTTAGGTCAGTAAAACTGACGCCATGGCATACTCCAGTAGAGGACGGATAGGAGGGGAGCAAAAGAGATTGGGAAGGATAGGATGATGTTAGAATAGCTCGGAAACCTGGATAAGGAAAGTCAGGCCCATTAAAACCTTAAACCTAAACTTTAACTTCGGGACTAAGTTTTCCGAAGGGGGAGTGTATGTAACGACCCATTTAAACTAATTAACTAATGTAAAGTTTAGACTTTATATTAAAATTGATATGATAAACCTCAAAAAAACTAACTGTTGCTCTCGCTCTCTCTGCTTCTGCGCTTATATCTCAGTATTGTCCTTGCGTCTCTACCTCGTATTCACTGCCCCTCGTTGTTGATCACTAGTTCAAATTTGCTTAGCAACCTCGCTCTAGCAAAATGAATCAGTAATCACTCTGGTGTGTTCTCCAACTGACCCTCAAGCCTCTTCTTATACTTTTCTCGTTGGTCTTTCAACGGCCGAGATTAAATCTCTAATCAACGGATAAGATTAGATTTGGTTTGATCCATGACTTTTGGAACCTTCTAACCCAATTTTACATTAATACCCATTAATATTTTATTTTTCCTAAATTTAGACTTACAATTAGAAACTCCATTAAAAATATTAATTATTTTAATATCTCTCAAACCAGGTACAATCTGTCCAATATTTTTCTTGGTCTTAAAAATCTCATGTGCTTTAGCCTCTCCACCAATTTTCATGGCTAGAGCACATCTCATGCTACCCCAAATCAACATTGGGTTTTTCCCAAGGTAAATTTGTTTCTCTATTGTGCATGGTTGTCTCTTTTGATCCTACTATTTTCACTGCATTATTGTTGAGATTTTCTATGTGTAATTGCTTAATGATATATATGACATAAGATAACTTGATTGGAAATAATTGCAAATTAATTATCAAATCAGAAGATCAGTTTCTATTGTGTACTATTGTAGAAACTTCATCACTAAGAATTAGTACAAGTTGAATATTGATATGCTAGGGCCTTTTCGAGAGATTAAGGATGGTCATTTGGGAAGTTGCTTTAGCAGTATGACTCCAAGAAACTTTATTCTATTTGCATCAAACACATGTTATTTCCAATATTAAATGCTCAATCGACATTTTCTAACCCTAAGGCTAGATGGACCCATCAGTTACATCATGTTTGATACTTGCGACTAAGCTACAAACTCTAAGTCTTCACATGGTTAATTATTTACTACAAGCTACCCACCAAAGCACGTCTTGCCAACAAATGACCACAAAAGTAGGTCAATGGGGCTACTGAGTACCATGATGTCATTACAAAGTGGGAGCACAAAAATCATTGCAAGATACAAAAAGTGAAGTGTGAATCTAAGCTAAACCCTGAAAACCCCTCAACTAGGATAGAGATGTATAGAGGGGAAGGACCCAGGAATTGGAAAATAAATAATAATGATGTTAGTATGTCATGGTCTGCTAAATCCCTCTCTCCTAACATTAAAAACCTTAAAGCATTTTTTATGGGAGTGTAAATATGATAGATCTCATTGGCAACTTGTATAATATCATCATTTAGTGTTGCTTTAATGACAACTTTAATGGCATGGAACTCTTCTCAGCGACTCAGGATCATTGGTATTCACACTTTTCAAGCATTTGGGATTGACTTCAGATCACAACCTTGATTACAATCTGGAAACTAAGATACAAATATGTCTTCTCTGATGATGTCAATTCAATCAATAGTGTTGCTTTAGTGACAACTTCAATGGCATGCAACTCTTCTCAGCGACTCAGGATCATTGGTATTCATACTTTTCAAGCATTTGGGATTGACTTCAGATCACAACCTTGATTACAATCTAGAAACTAAGATACAAATATGTCTTCTCTAATGATGTCAGTTCAATCAATTTTTTTTTCGTTCTTGGTAAGAAGAGGTTTGTATGCAACTGCTTGACTCCTGATTAAGCATATGAAAGATTTGAGTGCTTTGGCATATTCCAAGTTTATTGTTGTTCTAGTAGCTGTCAAGAAGAGGATATGAGATATAACTGTATCTAACCTTTTTCTTTTGTTTTCCTTTTTGGTCGGCTATCTTGTAAATTATCTCCTACAAGATAAGATGTATTTTTCAAAAAAAAAAATGAGTTATGGTCATAGCTATTTTAAATAAAGTTTGAAAGTTATTCAAGTAATAAGCTCTTAAGGTGAGAGTTCCCTTGTTCAGGGACTGACAAAGAAGCTATAGACCAAAATGTACAGATATGTAACAAAGGAAAGTGGATGATGAAAATAGCGTTCATAGGACATGACAAAACAAAGATTGCATAGAAATGAACAACGTGTAGATCAAATGGAAGCTAGAAAAAAGCTTGCAAGAACTGCACAACAGGTAGAGTTGAAATTCTATCAATTGGATCTAGCTCGGGTGGTTCGAAGGATGGATTGTTATATTTTCCACTCGGGTTTTATTCTCGCTAGTGATATGTTGATACAACCTTCAGCCTTGGAGAATCTGGTTTATCCTGGGTACATTCCTTGGAATGAAGGAAAGTGCCTAGGGGTTTTCTGGGATAAATATTCCAAAAATTTTAGGTCAATTGGGTCTAGCCTAGGCAGTGGTGAGGAGTGTTTTTTATTGAATTAAGGCTTCTGTGATCCATATCAAGTTTTTGAGACATGTTTTCAGCAATAATCACATCAAAATTCATTTGTCGACGTGTTTCGAACCAACAAGTGTGGTTCATCGTCAGGAACATGTTTTTTTCCAAGGTTGTTGTGAGAAGTATTATCATCCACACCCAGGTTAAGTTTCTACTAGTGATATGTCAAGCTCTTAATGAGTATATCATTGTAACAGGCCTAAGCCCTATGTTCACAAAGCCTCAAGCTTCTATGGAATCTAGTTTACCTTGGGTACTCAATGGATTTTCCCAGGATGTGTTTCACAACAAAATTAAAAAACAGAAGGTAGACTTGGAAGATAGTTAAAAGATGCCAACACAAAAGTTTGCAAAGACAAGTTCAAGAGGAGCGTGTAGATGAACAGACAATGCAACATAGTGAGATTGAGCAGCCTTGAGGTGTGGCAAAGAACACATTTTTGGGAAGATTGTTGCACTCCATAACCCACTCACTAAAGGGAGGCTCAAACAGACAAACTGTTAATTTTAGGATGTTCTATGCTTAGAGCAATTTATTTCAATTTTCACAGTTAACTCAGTATCTTTTCTTGATTAGCAATCATATCAGCATAATAGTACATTATAGATAGAACATAAACATAAATCGCAGAAGACAAGCCAAGACAAGAGGACAAAAGATGTGGCACTAGCTAGGGACAAACCCCAATGTGGGGAAACCCTTGATCAATACTTCTTATATGTTCTTCAATAGTTCAGCAGAGAGAGATAGTACATATACAACAGAAATCAACACTTTGACTTATCTAAATAAGAGCATAGATCATCTCTAAGAAGATGATACATGAGGTAACTGAACTCAGTTGAATACATGTTGCTTCAACTAATTCTCCAAGGTGACTCTGTCACCTATCATTGTGTTGCACCTCGTCATCATGCTGCACCTCACTGTGTTGCACCATGATGCACCCATAATCACTATGTTGGACCTCATTACCATGTTGCACACATCATACTGTTGCACCTTCCTGTACTGCATCATCTTGTTGTACCTTATCATCTTGCTGCACTCACCAGTGCTGCCTCATACTATACCTCATTGTACCCATCCCGCTACATCTCATTTATTATCATTGTACTATACTTTGCAAGTGATGCACACAACATGCTACACTTCACTTTGTCACGATGCCCATCATTATGCTGCAACATTTCACATCATGCTGCCCCTTATCACAATGTTGTCACATCTCATACTATTGTACCTTCCTGAACTGCATCGTCATGTTGTTTAGAGGATTTTCTATTTGTTGCATTGGATGACATTCAGGGTAGCCTTTATCATGGATAGGTTAGGCCATCAACAGTGCTACCCATCCTCACACTTTGGCATGTTGTTCCAACATTGTTTGTTAGTGCACATTGTTGTAGCCTTAATGTTATCCCACAATCAACAAATCATTCCTATAAGTACTGCGGCCAAATTTCCCCATGAACAACATTTAGGGTGAGCCTAGAAACCTCTCATTAGGACTGCATCTAGGTGTAGGTTGATCTCCACTTATTGACTGCTACAGCGTCTAGAGTCTTCCTAAGGCCATGTCTTTAAGCCTCTCATTGTTGTGATGAATAGCCTCATTTGTGATAGCGTATGATTGTGATCTTATCTTCCCATGACTGCGTCTAGGGCACTCTAGAACAGCAGCATAGGAACTGTGTTTTAGGCCTCTCCATATAGTGTTGTGGAAGCCTCCTTCACAACGTTGAGGCTTCTCCTTCAAGACAGCGTTAGGCCTCTTCTAGGACAGCGTTAGGCCTCTTCTAAGACAACATTAGGCCTCTTCAACAGGCCTCTATACCCATGTTGTTCAGCTCTCCTTTGCTACGGCTAAGACAGAGTTCCCTTGCCTCTAGCTTAGGGATATCTTCTTTACTACATGACTATGTCTTCTTGGATTAGGCAGACTACGGCTAGACATCCTTTAGGACTACGGATAGGGCATCATCCTCCTAGATTTCTCTTCCACTAAAACCCAAAGCGAGTGGAGAGAAATCAAGAGAGAAATGTGTATGAAATGACTCTCAAGTCGTCTCCTTTTATACTAAAACTTTGAGCACATGTGGGGGTTATTTGGTTGCTGGCCGGCCTTGATAAATTGTCCCATAACAAAAATAAATTCATGCCTCCATGAATACTTATCAGAAACGAATGATCTTTAGATCAATCCTATACTCTCGATGAGAGGGATCCAAGAAAAATATCGACTGCCATAAATAAGATGACCCACATGGAGTTTGGCCCTAGTTTCCAATTTTAACACTCCCTCTAAACTAGGGAGAACTCCATCTGCGGATCCATCTGCCAGACTGTATTAACTCTGCCAATAGTGCCCTACACTACTTGGCTCTATTCTGCTGAACCATGAAGAAGAAGAATTGATCAAGAATCTCTCATACCATTCTCTACTGACCCAAAGTCAATTCCATATGAAGAGAGTGTGTCATACCACTCTTACTGATCCCAGATCAGTTCCAAAAGAGAGTGAGTTATGTCACCCTTACTAACCCGAAGTCAATTTCATTGGATCCCAGATCAATATCACAAGAGAGTGTCTCAAACGACTCATACTGATCCTAGATAAGTTCCAAGAGAGAGTGAGCTATGTCACTCTTACTGACCCGAAGTCAATTCCAATTGATCCCAGGTCAATGGAGGTCATCCTAGCATAGGGAGTACGGTATATACAACAATGCGTCCATTGATATTACTAGTATGGTCCCTAACCCCACTTCCCTACTCATTGGCCAAATGAGAGGTACTTCCCATGAGTCCCAAATTGCATGCGTAGGATGCCTCGACAGGAGAACCACTCATCCTGTCCATAAGTCGCCACGGGGTATCACAGGGGAAGGCTGAACCATTCACCCTGTACACAGTGCACCATTAGGGGAGGGTGAGTCGCCCTATGGTCGCTTGTTGCTCCAAGAAGTACCCCAAGCCCCCCAGAGCTCCCAGAGCTCAATGCATGCATCATACAAGACTCTCATAAGAGGATCTCTCAACAACTCCAAGTTGTTCTCGAAAAATCAAAAATTTGAACTTTCCTCGAGGCTTCGACAAAATGTCTGCGACTTGCACATCAGTCCCAATGCGATGGAGCCTTCTTGCTCATCGATGTACCATATCCCGGATAAGGTAGTACCTAACATCTATATGCTGGAGCAATCAAAGAATACGAGATTCCTCAATAATCGAATCCCCCTCTGGTTGACACAGAAGATCATGATGGTATCCATCATGTGTTAAACAGCTCACTGGAGAGCTTCCGCAACCAGGCAGCTTCACACGAGGTCATACTCGTAGCTATGTATTCGGTCCCAACGATGCTTATAGCAACCGACTTCTGCTTCCTACTCATCCAAGATATCAAAGCAGAACCTAAAGAGAACCAACACGCAGAAGTTCTCCTGCGATCCTCCACACTTCCTGCCCAGCCAGCATTCGAATAATCATGCAGCTTTACATTTCCGGTAGTGTATCCCAATCCATGAGAGATTGTGCCCCGAAGATATCTCAAAAGATTCTTGGCACCAACCCAGTGAGGCTCAACCATATATGAGCTCAACATGCTAACTGCAAAACATATATCCGGATGGAAGTTCACCAAGAACATCAATGCTAGAATGAGTTTATGAAACTAAGAGGCATTTCCCAAATTAGGTCCGGCATCCCTACCACATAACTTCTAAAAGTTAAGATCCATCGAGGTAGTCACGGGCTTGCAGTTCACCATTCCAAATCCGGAACCCAACTCCCTCTTATTTTTGCAAATGAGACGGTCTGCACCTGTCAGAAAGAAGTCATCCTCATAAGGTGCTAGTATGAGAGGTCTATCATCCACAATCTTCAAGCAATGGTTTGGATCGACTTCACTCCTAGTGAACCTCAGCTTCATCAAACAGCTATCAATCCTCTCATACTAAGCCTAGGGTGTTTTGCTTCAAGCCAGAGATGGTTTTCTTCCACCTGCATACATGAGATTCCCGATCACGAATCTCAAACCCCTTTGGTTGTTCCAAACCTGTGGGCCTGCTACATGAGGGGAATGGTCCCCTTGTAAGATTTTTCTTCGGTACATCTCAGACATGTACCTTCATGCTCTTCTTGAATTCAGGCATCCCTAGCACCATCTGGCTTACATCGGGTAGGGCCCCATAATAAGTAGACCTGCGGTGCTATAGATGAGATGTGTCAACTGACATGGTCCCCAATGGGCCATCCTGCAATTTGATACAAATTGCCAACCCTGAACCCATGAGTAAAAGCATCTTTGAAAATTTCATTTTCAAACACGTACCTTTCCATCGATGAATGCCACCATGAAACCTTTGACTTCCATTGCCGAAACGGACACCAAGTTCTTCTTGCAATCAGGTACATAAAAAGATTCTTGTAAATGAATCGAATTACCCTCATTCAATTGAGGGGTAACATTCCCTACACCCTTTCCGGGATAGGTAGCATTGACTCCAAGTATAATTCCATTCTTATTTCCATCTCTACCAAATTTGAGAGAGCATGTTAATTTATGGTATGTTCTATGCTTATAACAGTTTACTTCTTTTTCTTATTATATTCCACAGATTAGCAATCACATGTACATAAAGTAAAGTGCAGATAGAACATTAAACGATCGACAGAAAACAAGCCAAGACAAGAGACACAAGATGTGGCGGCTAGACAGGGACAAACCCCACAATGTGTGGGGAAACCCTTTGATCAAATCTTCTTTTATCTTCAATTATTCAGCAGAGAGAAATAGTACAATAAATCTAATTCATATCAGCAGTAGCGAACCCTAGATCAAAAGCATCAACATTAGCGGCTTCATCATCAAAATAGGGCAGACGATATCTCACAAACCGTTCATCGGATTGACTTCATTCCACCACCAAAAGTTGTGGCTTTCAGAGGAGGTTCAGATGAGCCTACAGCGCAGTTCAGATGAGGAGATATTCTAGGCCTCGCAAGTCAATCTTTACTTCTGCAGTTGCAGCTTCAGTTTCAGTAGTTTCCGGCTTCAAACTAGGGCAGTCGATATCTTGCAAACCGTTCATCGGATTGACTTCATTCCACCACCAAAAGTTGCGGCTTTCAAAGGAGGTTCAAATGAACCTACAGCGCAGTTCCAAAGAGGATATCTTCTAGGCCTCACAAGTCAATCTTTACTTCTGCAGTTGCAGCTTCAAATTCAACAGCGTCCGGTTTCACATGTGTGAGAGAGAGAGACCCATTTCAGCGCAGTAGAGAAGAGACCCATATCTGCATAGTAGAGAGAGAGAGATGTGATGAGATGAGTGATCCAAATGAGGAAGAGTCCTCTTATATTTATACACAACGTTGGTGGGTGAATAGATGCGACTGTTGGGCTTCTGAGCCTACATGAGTTGTAGGTCGGCTTGATAATAATTCCATAATCAAAATAAATTCATATCTCCATGAATACTTATCGGAATCGGATGATCTTATATCAATCCTACACCTCTCGACAAGAGGAATCTAATAAAAATATTATCGGCCATGAATAAGATGACCCACATGAAGTTTTTCCCTGGTTGCCAATTTTAACACTCCCTCTCAACCATGGAGAACTTCATCTGTAATCTGTCTATTGGTCGTTACTATTCATCCATCAAATGCACTGACCTGTACAACTTGACCCTTGCCCTGCTCTGCTCAATTCTGCCTGATCTGCTTTGACTTGTTCTGCCTTGCACTGATCTGTACTGTTTTGCTCTATTTTGCTCTGCTCTTGCATTGTTCTGTTCTGCTCTGCTTTTGTCCGAATTATGAAGAAGAAGAAATGATCGAGGATGTATCATACTGACTCGAAGTCAGTCTCAGAGTATGTACCACTGGTCCCAGACCAGTCTCGACTCTCAACCAACCCGAAGTCAGCATCTTAGTGAGTACAACTCTACTTGTCCTAAACCAGTATCATCCTCCACTGACTCAAAGTCAGTCTCAGAGTGTATACCACTGGTCCCAGACCAGTCTCAGCTGATCCGAAGTTAGCGTCATAGTATGTACCACTCTCACTGGTCCCAGACCAGTACTGCACTGACACGAAGTCAGTCTCGGAGTATGTACCACTGGTCCCATACCAGTCTCAACCGACCCGAAGTCAGCGTCATAGTATGGTACAACTCCTACCACTGGTCCCAGACTAATATCATTGATCCCAGATCAATGGAGGTCATCCTAGTGTAGGGAGTACGGTAGATACAACGATGCGTCTATCGGTACTACTATGGTCCCTAACTTCATTTCCCTGCTCATTGATCAAATGAGAGGTACTTCCCATGAGTCCCAGACTGCATGGGTAGGATGCCTCGACAGGGGAACTAATCAATCCTGTCCTCATAGGAGAACAGATCAATCTTGCTACAATCGCCGTGGAGAACACATCAATCCAGGCTGCCATGGAGAACACATCAATCTAGGCCTCACAGGAGAACACATCAATCTTGCTACAATGTCGCCACGGGGTGTATATGTATACCACCAGGGGATAGTGAATCATCTTGTGGTCATATGCTGCTCCAAGAAGCACCCCGCACCCCCCTGGAGCTCCCAGAGCTCAATGCATCATACATGACCCTCATGGGAGGGTCTTTGAACAACTCCAAGTTGTTCACAAAAGTCAGAAATTTGACTTTCTCAAGGGGTTTTGTTAGAATGTCGGCGACCTGTTCATCTGTATCAATATGTTGGAGCCTTATAGCTCCCCGTTGCACCATATCTCGAATATAATGGTATCTAATATCAATATGTTTGGAGCGATCATGGAATACGGGATTCTCTGACAAACGAATCCCACTCTGGTTGTCACAAAGAATCACAGTGGTATCCAATGTGAGTCCAAACAACTCACTGAAGAGCTTTCGCAACCAAACTGCCTCACAAGAAGCCATGCTAGCAGCAATATACTCTGCCTCGGCGGTGCTCAAAGCCACCGACTTTTGTTTCCTGCTCATCCAGGATATCGAAGCAGATCCCAAAGAGAAACAACACCCAGAAGTGCTCTTACGGTCCTCCACATTGCCTGCCCAGTCAGCATCTGAGTATCCAAATAGTCTCACATCTCTGGCAATGTATCTTAACCCATAAGTGATAGTGCCACGAAGATATCTCAGCAGATTCTTGGCACCAATCTAGTGTATGTGGTGGGGTTCAACCATATGCTGGCTCAACGTGTTGACTGCAAAGCATATATCTGGACAAGAGTTTACTAAGAACATCAATGCTCCTACGAGTTGCCGATACTCGGTAGCATTTCGTAAAACAGGTCCAGCAGCACTACCGCTTAACTTCTTGAAGTCAAGTTCCATCGGGGTAGTTACAGGCTTGCAGTTCACCATTCCGAATCTTTCCAATATCTTCACCACATATTTTCCTTGAGATAGGAAAATTTCTCTTGGCTTTTGCCACACTTCGAGTCCTAGGAAGTAGTGCATCAGTGCTAGGTCCTTCATTTCAAATTCAGAGGCCAATTCCCTCTTACATTTGTGAATGAGAGGGTCTGCACCTGTTAGAAAGAGGTCATCCACATACAATACCAGTATGAGAGGCTTGTCATCTTCAACCTTAAAGTAAAGGTTCGGATCGGCTTCACTCCTAGTGAATCCCAGCTTCATCAAGTAGCTATCGATCCTCTCATACCATGCTCGGGGTGCTTGCTTCAGCCCATAGAGAGCTTTCTTCAACCTGCATACATGAGATTTTTCGATCATACATCTCAAATCCTTCGGGTTGCTCCACGTAGACCTCTTCTTTGATTGAGCCGTGCAAGAACGCAATCTTGACATCCATCTGATGTAGGTTCCATCTTTGTGAAGCGGCAAGGGCTATGATCAAGCGGATGGTCGTATATCGGGCAACAGGTGCAAATATCTCATCATAGTCTATACCTTCCTTTCGGGAGAAACCTCGAGCAACAAAACGAGCCTTATACTTTTCCGTACTTCCATTTGCTGCATGCTTTATCTTGTAAAGCCATTTGGAAGTAACAACAGTCTTGTCCTGGGGTCTGGGAACTACTTCCCAAACATCATTCTTCATGATAGACTCATATTCTCGGACATAGCATCCTTCCATACTTGATGCTTGACGGCATCTGAGAATGACGAAGGCTCATTTTGTATGATCGTGCTCATGATGGTCAGGTATCCTTGATACCTATGAGGTTTCTTACTTTCACGAAAAGTTCCTCGGGGTGCAGCATGTCCTTCAGCATCATCAAGTAACCACTTAAGCCATGAAGGTCTCTTTCTAGAAGAGGAAGGCTCATATGGAGGAGGATCAATCGGATCCATGGGTTCTTCTACATCAGGCATTGATTCATCATCCTTTTCTTTCGGTTCCCTGGAGTCTGCTTCTTGAGAGCTCCTTAAAGTCGGAAGACTGTTCACCTTGCTGAGAGCCATATCTTCGTCAAAGGTGACATCATGAACAATTATGACTTCCCTTTGACCAGCTACATATATTCTATAGCCTTTAGTATTTTCACCATAGCCCACGAAAATTCCCTTCTTTCCAGATGCACCCAATTTATTTCTTTTCTCTTTCGGCACATGAAAGTATACAGGGCTTCCAAAAATTTTAAAATGAGAAACATCAGGTTCCTTGCCGGTGAATTTTCCTTCAGGAGTCTTGGAACCCAATGCTTGATGAGGGCATCGATTTTGTACATATACGGCAGTGTTTGCAGCTTCAGCCCATAGAAACTTCGGAAGACTTTGATCATGTAGCATGGCCCGGACCGCTTCCATAATTGTGCGGTTCTTCCTTTCTGCCACACCATTCTGTTCAGGAGTATATGGTGTAGTAGTCTCCCTCTTGATGCCAGCCTCTTTAAAAAAATCATGGAACTCATTAGATTCATATTCAGTCCCATTGTCAGTTCTTAAGATCTTGATCTTCTTTTCGGTTTGATTCTCGATTAAAGCTTTGAAGTATCGGAACCAAGGGAACATTTCATCCTTCTTTTTCAAGAAGTATATCCAAGTCTTTCGAGAATGGTCATCTGTAAAAGTGAGATAATATGAGTATCCTCCCAAGGAGTTCACAGGCATCATACCTGATATGTCTGAGTGAACTAGTTGTAATATATCGGAGGCCTTGCTTTGACTTGAAGGGAATGGTCCCCTTTTTAGCTTTCCTTCGCCACATCCCGGACATACACCTTCTTTCTCTACTTGGAATTCAGGCATCCCTGTTACCATCTGTCTTACATCGGGTAGAGCTTTGTAATGAAGGTGAGCAAGCCTCCGATGCCAAAGTTCGGACTGAAGCGTTGTGTCACAAGACATGACACCTAGCGGACTTCCACCGACTTGATATAAAGAATCAACTCGAAACCCAAGAGTGAAAGCATCTTTAACATTATTTTTCCATATGCGTACCTTACCATCGCTGAAGGTTACCTTATAGCCTTTGTCTTCCATTGCTGAGATGGATACCAGGTTCTTTTTGAGATCAGGCACATATAATACATCTTGTAAGTGAATCGTATTACCTTGATTCAGTTTAAGAGAGACATTGCTTACACCTTTCACTGGGTATTTCATATCATCTCCAAGGACAATTTCCAGGTTAGTTTCTTTCTTTACCAGATTATAGAGTACTTCTTTGTAACCAGTGAAGTGTCTTGAGGCACCACCATCAATGAGCCAAATTCCCATTGAGTCCGAAGGAGCAGAGGTAGATAGAGCAGCTGGTAGATAAAATTCAGCCTGCTTATTGTCAACAGTGTTAGATTCATACCTGGAATTTCTAGCCTTCTTGAATGGTTTCCCTCTTCCTTGATTTCCCGCATTCCTCTTGCCTTTGCTATTGAATTTTCCATTCCTTTGATTACCATGAGAGGGATTTTGATCATCGTCACGGTGAGAGTCCTTTCTATCAGGGCATTCCCTTGCATAGTGGCCTGTTTTATTGCAAATGAAACATCGTCCTTTTCTTCCACCCTTAAATCCAAGCTTTCTTTTTGATTTAGACCCAGAATTATTTCTTTTCTTAGCATGAGAAGAAAAACCAGCAGGAGGACCTTTAGGCAAGGGCATTTCCTGCTCTTCTACCCTTGTTTCTTCTTGAATGCATCTAGCCATTAATTCCTCGAAACTAGGAATTACATTATTGTTCAAAAGCGTAGTCATGAACACATACCATTCAGATGGTAATCCTCTGAGAGTTGAGTGCCATTTCTCTGTCAGTAATAGTTTCCCCAATAGATAGGAGATCATTCTTGATCTCGGTGATTCTTAAGAAGTATGCTTGCATACTTTCATCTTTACCCTTCTTGATTTCCCTCAGCTTATTTCTAAGAAACAAAACTTGATTTGCATCATTAACTTTAAATAAACTCACCAGTTTATCGTAGATTTCCTTGGAGGTGTGTAGATCAGAGATGTAGGCTACCAAGCGCTTGTCGATAGAGTCCCGGATGATCTTTTTCGCTTTAATTTCTCCGTTCCTCCATTTGTTCCTGGCCGCAGGAGGTGCATTTGATGGAGGCTCAACAATATCGCCTCTTACGTGACCCAACACTCCTTGATTCTCTAGGGTTAGATCGATAGACATCTTCCATCCGTGATAGTCAGCTTTCTCACAGAGCTTGTCTTCGGCAGGGAAGAGTGTTGAGGACCCCATAGTTCTTTTAGAGTAGCCTTGCCAATCTTCTCTTCAATGATTGCTCTTGCTCTTGCTCGGGCTTTGTCTTCACCTCAGCTCTGATACCATGTTAATTTATGGTATGTTCTGTGCTTATAACAATTTACTTTTTTTTTTCTTATTATATTCCACAGATTAGCAATCACATGTACATAAAGTGAAGTGCAGATAGAACATTAAACGATCGACAGAAAACAAGCCAAGACAAGAGACGCAAGATGTGGCGGCTAGCCAGGGAACCCCACAATGTGTGGCGAAACCCTTTGATCAAATCTTCTTTTATCTTCTATAATTCAACAGAGAGAAATAGTACAATAAATCTGATTTATATCAGCGGTAGCAAACCCTAGATCAACAACATCAACATTAGCGACTTCATCATCAAACTAGGGCAGACGATATCTCACAAACCGTTCATCGGATCGACTTCATTCCACCACCAAAAGTTGCGGCTTTTAGAGGAGGTTCAGATGAGCCTACAGCGCAGTTCAGATGAGGAGATCTTCTAGGCCTCGCAAGTCAATCTTTACTTCTGCAGTTGCAG
>APFE030959089.1:13854-30647 GCA_000404065.3 Pinus taeda
TATGTCTATTTCCAAATTTTTACAATATTTAATTTTAAGTATTTGAATTTTTTTAGTATTGTATCAAATTTGAACTTGGTAACTATGGTAAGAAGATAGCTAATTGGGAACTTGGTAACTATGGTGAGGAGATAGCTAATTGGGCTTGACTTAAAGTTTTATTTGCTAGTTTAAATTTTCCTTACTTTTGAGTTTTAAGTATTTGAATTTTTTTGTATTGTATCGAATTTGAACTTGGTAACTATGGTAAGGAGATAGCTAATTGGGAACTTGGTAACTATGGTGAGGAGATAGCTAATTGGGCTTGACGTAAAGTTTGGTAACTATGGTAAGGAGATAGCTAATTGAGAACTTGGTAACTATGGTGAGGAGATAGCTAATTGGGCTTGACATAAAGTTTTGTTTGAAGTTTCCTTACTAAAGTTGTCATCAATGAAAAGCACAGATTGTTACACATATCTTTATAACAATCCTTTTTATAAAATGGATTGTTGACTTTTTATAAAATGGATTTTGTGCAAGGTAAAGTTTTGAATTTTAAGTATTTGATTTTTTTTTGTATTGTATCGAATTTGAACTTGGTAACTATGGTAAACTTGGTAACTATGGTGAAGAGATAGCTAATTGGGCTTGACGTGAAGTTTTATTTGCTGGTTTAAAGTTTCATCAATGAAAAGAACAGATTGTTACACATATCTTTATAACAATCATTTTTTTAAAATGGATTGTTGACTTTTTATAAAATGGGTTTAAAGTTTCATCAATGAAAAGCACTGAAAAGCACAAATTGTTACACATATCTCTATAACAATCCTTTTTTTTTTAAAATCGAGTGTTGACTTTTTATAAAATGGATTTTTGCATGAAAAGCACAGATTGTTACACATATCTTTATAACAATCCTTTTTATAAAATGGATTGTTGACTTTTTATAAAATGGATTTTTGCAAGGTAAAATAAAATCAGTAAAGACTTATGGTTGAATTTATCAAGAAAGTTGTTAATAAAATTGGACTTATGGTTGAATTTATCAAGAAAGTTGCTAATAAAATTGGATGGTCAGTAGAAGTAGAAGTGATAGAATAGATGATAGTTTGAAAATAAAGATATATATTCTGTGATAGGATTTATTAAATAAAAATAAAAATATTTGATAGAAAAAATTTGATAAAAACAATTATTGAATAATTAAAAAATTATTATATTATAATTTTAAAATAGAATTATGTGTTTAATTCAATTATTTAAATCAAAAAGTGATAGAATAGATGATAGTTTGCAAAACAAACGATTATACTATCGTGATAGATTTATTAAATAAAAAATAAAATATTGAGATAAAAATTTGATAAAAAACAATTATTGATTAATTTAGAAAAATTATTATATTATAATTTAAAATAGATGTGTTTAATTCCATTAAATTTAAATCAAAAAATATATCAGAGAAAAAAAGTAATAAAAAGATTATTGAAAATTTGGTTCAATATTATATTGTAGATTTAATAACTTGAAAATTTGGTTCAATATTATATTGTAGATTTAATAACTTCAGAATTTTGGTAAAACAATTTATTTAAATATATGTAATATGTCTATTTCCGAATTTTTACATATTGAATTTTAAGTATTTGAACTTTTTTGGTATTGTATTGAATTTGAACTTGGTAACTATGGTAAGGAGATAGCTAATTGGGAACTTGGTAACTATGGTGAGGAGATAGCTAATTGGGCTTGACCTAAAGTTTTATTTGCTGGTTTAAAGTTTCCTTACTAAAGTTGTCATCAATGAAAAGCACAGATGGTTACACATATCTTTATAACAATATTCTATCAAAAAAATGTATTTTTATATTTTTATGTGTTTTGTTTTTCAAGCCGAGTTTTGTACAAATCCTACTTTTGTTATTCAATCTGTTCTCGAGTATATTTTTATGTGTTTTGTTTTTCAAGCCGGGTTTGGTATAAATCCTACTTACAAATCCTACTTTTGTTATTCAATCTGTTCTCGAGTATATTTTTATGTGTTTTGTTGTTCAAGCGGGGTTTTGTATAAATCCTACTTTTGTTATTCAATCTGTTCTCGAGTCATACACTCGCTAAATCTTTAATAAAATGAACTAGAAAAGGAATGTTCTCTTGTTGTTATGGTTTCTCCATTTTGCATCAAGATTTCATTTTTACGTGTGCCTAAACATTTATTCTTATTCTCTTCCATTAAAGTGATATTCACATTTATACTCATTCTCTTCCATTAAAGTGATATTTAGACTTAAAGTGATATTCACATTTATTCTCATTCTCTTCCATTAAAGTGATATTTAGAGTTCCTAAACATTTATTCCCATTCTCTTCCATTAAAGTGATATTCACATTTATACTCATTCTCTTCCATTAAAGTGATATTTAGAGTTAAAGTGATATTCACATTTATTCTCATTCTCTTCCATTAAAGTGATATTCACATTTATACAAATTCTCTTCCATTAAAGTGATATTTAGAGTTAAAGTGATATTCACATTTATTCTCATTCTCTTCCATTAAAGTGATATTTAGAGTTAAGACCAGTAAAATCTTGAATCTTGATCTCCAATATAAATAATGTAAATTAAGTAAATTAAAAATCTCTTAGAAAGGTGGCATATTTTCATTTTAATGTATTTTGGAATTAAGGAATATCTAATTTCAATGAGAGTGATGCAATTTAATGCCTGATATGAATATATATGTAAATTAAGTAAATTAAAAATCTCTTAAAAAGGTGACATATTTCCATTTTAATGTATTTTGGAATTAATGAATATCTAATTTAAATGAGAGTAATGTAAGTTAATTTCATTTAAACAATGTTATTTTTTTTTTCATTTTTAGAAGAGAGTGCTCCATGTACAACCACATGATCTGTTGAAACAACAGTGAACTTCTCTCCAAGTTTTTTAAGCATAGGAATAAAATCTTAAATCAAACTAAGAAAGTTTTTTAAGCATAGGAATAAAATCTTAAATCAAACTAAGAAATTCGTTTCTTTAGGTCCGATAGACCAAAGTTTGGTCTTAGTGTTAACCATCATCATCATCAATAACTTTGTTTTTTCTATAATCTTTTATTACATTACATTTTTTTTAATTTGATTTAATATGTTTTTAATATTATTTTGTTTTGTAGAATGAATCTTTACCTATATTCAAACTAGGTTTAGCATTGCATTGGTTTTGGATGGATTTTAAAAGTGTTTGAGGAAACTTCTTATTCTCTATGTTGCTAAAAATTTAACTTGTTCAACTCATAGTTGTATTTTCAATGGGAAGATTTATTCTCTTAAAGAGTTTAAGATAAGGTGTATTTCATTTAATATTAAAATTATAGGTAATAAAGATTTTTTGATTTAGTTATCTCTAAATTTTCATCTATTTAAAATAGCCAAAGCATTGAGAATGTCAAAAGGAAGTCTGTTTAATTCTATGTACAAAATATTTTTATTCATAATTGTTTTCTAAAATTCCAAAATAAAATTTCCACCATCAATTTAACTTTTTCCAATGTCATAGTTCCATTTAAATTGTGTAACTATGTTTAGATTGGAAAGAGTGTACGTAATAGTAATTGTTGTTATTGACAAATTGAACTATAATTGATTATCCCTAGAATCATAGTGATATCAAACCAAATGAATATCTAAAAATAAAAATAATATTTATGTCAAAGCTATATATTCAAAACAATTAATAAAATCGATATAATAAAATAATCAAAACAATTAATTCTAAAAAAATGAAAATAAAAAATGATAAAATTTAAATAAAAATATTTGGTCAAACCTAGATAATTATAACACAATAAAAATAATATTTAGATCAAAATTACAAAATAATAATAATAATAATAGTAAAGAAAAATTAATTAATCATTTATTACTATTTATTACTAGTCAAGATAAAAAGTACAATAAATTAATATATATAATATATATATATATTATAATATATATATATATATAATAATAATATATATGTGAAATAGGCACAGATACAATTATTATTTTAATTGAAAAAAAATATATAAAAATTTAAAATAAAAAATAAAACACGAAAACAAATACTCTTAACTATGGAGTTTCAATTCCATTTTATATTTACTCTTAATTTACTATATAGATACTTATAAAATAAATAAAAACTTAAGAAGATAAATAAATAAAAACTTAAAGAAGAAATAGGATCCAATTATTATTATTAATTAAAAAATGTTATGGCTTAGTGCCCAAAAAAATGTAACTCATATTCCTATGACACTGGTTCATTTACGACATTTTTTAATTAATTTATTTAATTAAAAGGGTAAAAGAGAACAAATATGTTTGAGATAAATCTCGTGTTATTACTATTGAAACTACTATTGAGAATGATGGGGCTAGGCGTTACTCCCCACTTGATGTTGTACCGTCAATTGATGTTATTAATCATAGGATTTCAGATATATGCAACTTGATTTTCAATCTATGTTTAATTAAAAGGCTCTACGGTAATGGTACGTTGGTTATGTGATGGGCAGACATGTGTCCCTTCATGGAATTCTAAAACCCCACCTTGGTATAGGGTTTCGCCACCCTTGCGTTCATTTGGTTTTGTCTTTTCTCTCGGTCCTTCACTCTACGAGCTCTCGGCGACCCTTGCGATTTCACTGTGATTTTACTGTGATGCTTTCGTATTTGTTCGAGGTTCGTCTGCCTGGTTCTCTGAGCTATGAGCTCCTAGTAGTCTGCATAGTTTCAATGTGGGTTCCTTTAGCTGGTTCGAGGTTTTGTTGCTCCGAGTTCTTCGAGCTGCATGCTCTCGGCGGTCTTCACGGCTCCATTGGTTCAGAATTTGTTTTGGGAGTGTTTTGTTCGTCTGTTGAACTGTCGAAACCCTGGTAAGGTTTGTTTCTTTGCTTGTATCTGGAATGTTACTGTGTTTTCTGGTGTCGGCGTTAACGGGTCTCTGCCTCTATGCATCCTTTACTCGATTTTTCACCTGGGCTTTCACTATTGTTGCCTCTGTGTGTTGGTTGATGATTATGTGGTTCTCGGTCTCGTTCTTCAGCACTGATTCGGTTCATGCACGGTCTCGACAAACTAACGGTGGTGTTCTTCGTCGATTCCTCCGCCAACTTACCTAGTAAGCTATCTTTCTATGCTAGATCTTTGAACTTGTTTTTCTATTTGGTTCCAACGTCTTCGGCTCCTTATGAGTAGGAAGACAATCCGAGGATACGGTGGTCATGGCTTGTCTGCCAGGTAAACGGAACCCCTGTATAGTATTTTCTCATTCAAAAAATTATTTTGATTCCCTGCATTTTGTTTCCACTGCAATTGACTCTTGTTTGTTGGTTCCCCTGTAGGTGGAGCGACCGAGGGTTTCGGTGCTTGGACACTCAACTATCGCAAATGAAATCTAGGTAGCGTCGTTTTGTTTACTTGTCCTGAGTCTTACGGCGTGTGGATTGGTATTGTTGTTGGCCTCGAGCCACTGTCTATGCTTAATTCTGTTGTGGTGTAATGCCACTGTCGAGTCGTAGGAATGGGTTTGGGGATTTATGGGGTTTGGTTTATGTAGGTAATTGTTACGGTTCCCAAGTCCGTGAACTGGGTTCGTTCTTAAGCTTTTGCACAAAATGTTAATGAGCAATAATTTTGATGACTGTATATGAACTATCTAGAATTGAATTTGGTTATGTTTTTAAATTCGCATACCTGGATTTACTGTGGTTTTTCTCTTCACTGTAATGGCAAAATCTGATTTCGTATATAGGAAATTGTATAAATGATTTCTTGTTGTGTATTTGGTTATTTTGTTGGAGTCGTCTGTAGATGGGCGTTGTTACTCCTCCTCTGAATTGGACTACCTTGCATTCGAATATCTCCCTTTTTCGATTTAAGATCTGTGACCATGCATTGATAATATTCACACAATAATTCAATACAAAAATATTTCAGAAATGGTTAGGACGCTGTAAAGATATATGTGCACAGAAAATCGTATTTTTTTCTTTATATATTTCTCTCTCAGTCCGAGCCCTTGTATTGTGCTTTTTTCCACTATTTAATAGCATTGTTTACAAACTGTCCTAACTTCTGTTAGTTTGTTCAATGGGTTACATCGGTTATTCCTCATACAAAACTTTGTTTGGTTGTCTAGTATATTTTCTTTTCATTCTTTATGCTTTTTGCAACAATAACTTAACTGTTTGAAAACAATGACTAACTAATTATTACTGCTCCTAATTACAACTTATTACAGTAATCTTTAAGTAACTTAATAAGAGAAAAGAAAAAAAAAAACAAGTATGTTTTCCTCTCAATGAATTAATCTCTCTGCTCCTAATTACAACTTATTACAGTAATCTTTAAGTAACTTAATAAGAGAAAAGAGAAAAAAAACAAGTATGTTTTTCTCTCAATGAATTAATCTCCCTGTCCTCTTCAGAAACCATATCCCCTCACTTTTGTCTTTGCCCTGTCAGCTAGATGCTCCTGCATCAGGCTCCCGGGGTAAAAGAAATTCATGGCTTTGTTCCATGAGCTCCTCCACCGAATAGCCAACCTTCCGTATTTGTGTTGCGTCGAGCCATGAGGTGTCCTCCATTGGACGGTCTCTCCACTTGATGAGATATCGCAGATATTCCTTCCTACGTGTCTTCTTGGCTACCTGGGTACTGAGAATTCCTTCAATTTCTTGGGATTGAGATGAAGGCATATGCCTCATCCAAGAACTGTCTCCAACTTGGGTGTCCCGTTCTGGCCGTACCACACTGTCTTCCTCTGCTTGGGTAGTATATGGGAACAGATCCGCCACATTGAAAATAGGTGATATGCCTATATCAGGTGGCAGCTGAATTTCGTAGGCGTTGGCTGAGAATTTACGCAAGATCTTGTAGGGACAAATTTTTTTAAATTTTAATTTATTATACTTGCCCTTAGGAAATTGCTCCTTGCGCAAGTGTGCGAGGACCTCATCTTTGAAATTAAATTGTACTTCTCTTCACCTTGAATCTACTTGCTGCTTGTATTTCTGTACGATGTCCTACAATTTTAATTTTACCTGTTCATGTAGTTCGCTCATTGCTTCGGCAAAATCTTCTCCATCCGCGCTTCTTTGTTCTAATTTTCCAAAATCTCACAATTCATGTATTCTCTTAGGATGCATGCCGTACAAGATTTGGAATGGGTTATGTCTGGTGCTACGATTGGGCGAATCGTTATAAGCAAATTCTTCCTGAGCGAGAACACGATCCCATAACCGTGAATTTTACCCAGTCAAACTCCATAATAAATTTCCCAAACTCCTGTTCACCACTTCCATTTGTCCATCAGTCTACAGATGGTACGCAGAGCTGAAATTCAATTGTGTGCCTAACTTTTTCCACAGGGTGTGCCAAAAGTGTCCTGTGAATTTTACATCCTTGTCAGAAACAATAGAATTGGGTAGTCCATGTAATCTAACAATTTGCATGAAAAGCAGGTGAGCTACATGTGGCATCACTAGTTTTCCGGCAAGGAATAAAATGAGCCATTTTTGAAAATCTATCTACCACCACCATCACTGAATCATACCCCCGCTACGTTCTAGGCAGTCCCACGACAAAGTCAATGCTGACTGAGTCCCATGGCTTGCTCAGAACAGGTAGTGGCGTGTAAAGTCCAGTATTCTGACTATGTCCTTTCGCTAGTTGGCAAACTTTACACCTATTCACATATCGTTGTATATCCCTGCACATTCTAGGCCAGTAATAAAAGTGTTTGAGCTGCTCCAAAGTTTTGTCTATGCCAAAATGACCGGCTAGACCACCACTATGTTTCTCCCATATGATATTTTCTCTCATCGAACAGTCTGGGATACATAACTGTCCACCTCTGAACAATAGTCCTTCCTGTAAATTGTAGTCCAACCATGGACTTGTATTCCTCAACACAGGACTTTGGTAGGCTTCAAAGGCTTCTTTGAAGTCTGTGTCGATCTGGTACAAATCCTTGAGATGTTCGAATCCCATCACCTGTATTCTGCTTTCCTGTAAGAGCAAAGCTCTTCTGCTCAAGGCAACCACTTTATTGGCTTGCCCACTAATGTGCTTTAGCATGAAGGTGAAAATCCGCAAGTATTCTACCCATTTGGCGTGCTTATGATTTAATTTGTGTTGCTGCATTACATATTGTAATGTTGAATTATCGGAAAATAATACAAACTCATTCCCCAGTAGGTAGTGTCTCGAATGCTTTAAAGCTTGGACCACGACATAAAATTCCTTGTCATACGAGGAGTATTTCTGCCTGCTTTCATTTAATTTCTCACTAAAGAGTGCCACTGGTCTGTCTTCCTGACTGAGCACAACGCCAATAACTGTTCCACTTGCGTCACATCAAACCTGAAAATTTTTGTTGAAGTCGGGTAGTCTCAAGATTGGCCTCTCTGTAATCTTCTGCTTCAAAAGCTGAAAGCTGTCCTCTGCTGCATTGGTCCAACAAAAAGGTTGTCTGGCCTTTTTGATGGTGTCTAGCATTGGTGCACAGATTTCACTGAAATTTCTAATAAACTTCCGATAAAAACTTGCCAATCCGTGAAAGCTACGTACCTCAAACAAGCTCTTGGGTGATGGCCAGTTGATGATTGTTGCAATCTTTTCTGGATCCATCTTCAATTCATTTTCTGCGACTACAAACTCGAAATAAACCAGTTCCTTCTGCAGGAAAGTAAATTTTTTTAAGTTTATCAGCAGTTTGTTCTGCTGTAACTTCTCTAGAACTCTTCGAACATGCTGAAGGTGATCTCCCTTCGTTCTGCTGAAAATTAAAATATCGTCAAGATAAACTATCACAAACTTGCCAATAAATTATTTTAACATTTCATCCATCAACCTCATAAAAGTACTAGGAGCGTTGCTCAAACCGAACGACATGACTAGCCACTCGTACAACCCTTCATTGGTTTTGAAGGCTGTTTTCCACTCATCTCCCTCTCTGATCCTGATCTGATGATATCCACTCTTCAGATCAATCTTCGTGAAGTAGGCTGCTCCGCTAAGACAATCCATCATGTCATCCATTCTGGGTAGGGGAAATCTGTACCGAATAGTGATTTTATTGATAGCTCGTGAATCCGTACACATCCGCCATTTTCCTCCCTTCTTAGGTGCGAGTATTGTTGGTACTGCACAAGGGCTCAAGCTTTCTCTGATCAGTCCCTTATCCAGCAACTCTTGTACCTGTTTACGAATATCTTCATTATCTTTCAGGCTCATTCTATATGTTTCCTTGTTCGGTAGACTTGCTCCAAGTATGAAATTGATATGACGACTAACTCTCCTCTTGGGAGGCAACTTATCTAGTAAATCGTCGACCACAATGTCCTTAAATTATTCTAACAACTCCTGAATCTCTGTAGGAAATTTTGACATTTCTGTGTTCAGTGACACTGCTTTTGTCCTCCTTACAATCGCATAATTCACCTTGTTTTCTTCAATCTGCTTAACAAACTGTTTTCCTCCTATTAACAATGCTTTTGTTCCACTTGATTCTACTGCATCCTCCTCTTGGATGGGTACAAGTGTATGTTTGACTCCATCTTTCAAAAATTTGTAACAATTCGTCTTTCCATCATGTGTCACCTTCCGGTCATACTGCCACGGTCTCCCTAGCAGTATATGGCATACGTCCATTGGCATAATATCGCAGACAACTCTGTCTTGGTATTTTCCAATGTGAAATTCAATCTCGTGTTGTTCATCAACTAATAATTGGTGGCCTTTCTGTAGCCATGACACCTTGTAAGGTGTGGGATGCTTAAGCCGCTTTAATCCCAGCTTTTCCACCATCTCGGTGGCAACTAAGTTATCTGTACTTCCACTGTCTATGATTAATTTACAACACTTTCCATGTGATATGAAAACTATTCAGAACAGTGCCTTCCGCTGGGTTTGCTCAGCTGTCTCCTTGGCTGGCTTCAACAACACTTTGTTTAAAACTAAAGCCTCTCCTGTTTCTGCCACATTTTCTACCTCCCGGGGCTGTGCTTTAGCTTCCTCAGGCTGTGCAATGAATGCTCCCCTTTGGCTAGCATGCTCGGCTTCCGGGCATTCGAAGGATCCGTGCCCCCACTTATGGCACCTATAGCACTGGACATTAGTCCCTCTTCCGCGACCATTTCCTCTTCCCCGCTGATATGACCGACCTCCTCTAGTGCTATCTCCCTTCTCTATTGTCCCTGAATCTCTGGAGCTGCTACCTTCCTTGCTGTTAGTAGCAGTTCACCCTCTACCATAGGACTATCCTCGTCCTCTGCCATTTCCTCTTCCTCTCCTATTATTCTATTTCCTGTTAATTTTTTCTTCAGCCTTTACAGCACTCTGAAAGGCTTCTTCTATATTTTGTGGAGAGAGAATACTGATCTCATCCAGTATTTCCAGCCTCAAGCCATTCACATATCTCGCTATTTTCTCTGGAGTATCATTAGTATAACTAGCCCGCAAATTTACACGATAAAACTTCTCTGTGTATTCCTTTACGGTCATATCTTTCTACCTTAGATTCTGCACTCGTCGAGAAAGTTTGACCTGATAGTCTTTAGGCAAAAATCTTCCCTTCAGTTTTGCCACCATTCTTGGCCACTTCTTTATCGGTAGCTTGTTCATCCTCTTCGTGTCCACTTAGACACTATCCCACCATAAAGCAGTGTGTCCTTTTAACTTGGTTGCAACAAATCTAACTCTTTTTTCCTCACTGATCTCTTCATTTTCAAAATACTTATCTAACTCACTTACCCAATCTAGCAGAACATCTGCGGATAGACTGCCATCATAGTTAGGGATCTCAGGTTTGGGTTTGCTGCTGGCTAACAGTACCGATCTCAACAGTCTTATCTCTGGGGCTTCTTCCTCTAATCCGTCTGTAGCAGTTGTTGTTTCTTCCTTACTATCATCCCCAAGTTCTGGGTCTCTTCTCCTTCCTGCCTCCACTGCTTCCAAGCGAGCAGTAAGGACTCTCAACTCTTCTCTCAAGCCCTCGTCTGCTACTCTGCGCACACCTCTTCCACGTACCCATCTTGGAACTTCCATTTTTTTCCAATTTCCTACTCTTATACCACTTGATGGGGCCAGCCCACGTGGTCCCCCCGTCGTTACTCCCCACTTGATGTTGTACTATCAATTGATGTTATTAATCACAGGATTTCGGATATATGCAACTTGATTTTCAATCTATGTTTAATTAAAAGGCTCTACGGTAATGGTACGTTGGTTATGTGATGGGCGGACATCTATCCCTTCTTGGAATTCTAAAACCCCGCCTTAGTATAGGGTTTTGCCACCCTTGCGTTCATTTGGTTTTGTGTTTTCTCCTGGTCCTTCACTCTGCGAGCTCTCGGCGACCCTTGCGATTTCATTGTGGTTTTACTGTGATGCTTTCGTATTTTTTTGAGGCTTGTCCACCTCGTTCTCTAAGCTATGAGCTCCTGGTAGTCTGCACAGTTTCAATGTGGGTTCCTTTAGCTGGTTCAGGGTTTTGTTGCTCCGAGTTCTTCGAGCTGCATGCTCTTGGCGGTCTTCACGACTCCATTGGTTCGGAATTTGTTTTGGGAGTGTTTCGTTCGTCTGTTGAACTGTCAAAACCATGGTAAGGTTTGTTTCTCTGCTTGTATCTAGAATTTTACTGTGTTTTCTGGTGTCGGCTTTAACGGGTCTCTACCTATGTGCGTCCTTTACTCGATTTGTCACCTGGGTTTTCACTATTGTTTCCTTTGTGTGTTGGTTTATGATTATGTGGTTCTCAGTCTCATTCTTTAGCACTGATTTGGTTCATGCACGGTCTTGGAAAACTAAAGATGGTGTTCTCTGTCGATTCCTCCGCCAACTTACCTGGTAAGCTATCTTTCTATGCTAGATCTTTGGACTTTTTTTTCTATCTGGTTCCAACATCTTCGGCTCCTTGTGAGCAGGAAGACAATTTGAGGATATGGTGGTCACGGCTTGTCTGTCAGGTAAACGGAACCCCTGTATAGAATTTCTCATTCAAAAAATAATTTTGATTCCCTGCATTTCGTTTCCACTGCAATTGACTCTTGTTTGTTGGTTCCCCTGCAGGTGGAGCGACCGAGGGTTTCGGTGCTTGTACACTCAACTATCCCGAATGAAATCCGGGTAGCGTCATTCTATTTACCTGTGGTTTGCTTGTCTTGATTCTTACGACGTGTGGATTAGTATTGTTGCTGGACTCGAGCCACTGTCTGTGCTTAATTCTGTTGTCGTGTAATGCCACTGTCAAGTTGTAGGAATGGGTTTGGGGATTTATGGGGTTTGGTTTATATAGGTAATTGTTACAGTTCCCAAGTCCGTGAACTGGGTTCATTCTTAAGCTTTTGCACAGAATTTAAATGAGCAATAATTTTGATGACTGTATATGAGCTATCTAGAATTGAATTTGGTTATGTTTTTAAATTCGCATACCTAGATTTACTATGGTTGTTCTCTTCACTGTAATGGAAAACTCTGATTTCGTATATAGGAAATTGTATAAACGATTTCTTGTTGTGTATTTGGTTATTCTGTTGGAATCGCATGTAGATGAGCGTCGTTACTCCTCCTCCGAATTGGACTACCTCTGCATTCGAATATCTCCCTTTTTCCATTTAAGATCTGTGACCATGCGTTGATAATATTCAAACAGTAATTCAATACAAAAGTATTTTAGAAATGATTAGGACGCTGTAAAGATATATGTGCACAGAAAATCATATTTTTTTCTTTCTATATTTCTTTCTCAGTCTGAGCCCCTGTATTGTGCTTTTTTCCACTATTTAATAGCACTGTTTACAAACTTTCCTAACTGCTATTAGTTTTCTCAATTGGTTACATCGGTTATTCCTCATACGGAACTTTGTCTGGTTGTCTAGTATATTTTCTTTTCATTCTTTATGATTTTTGCAATAGTAACTTAACTGTTTGAAAATAATGACTAATTAATTATTACTGCTCTTAATTACAACTTATTACAGTAATCTTTAAGTAACTTAATAAGAGAAAAGAAAAAAAAAACAAGAATGTTTTCCTCTCAATGCATTAAGAAAACATATCCCCTCACTTTTGTCTTTGCCCTGCTCCAGCATCAAAGAATATTCTAGAATATTTCATAGTTATTAAATCCCTACCATCCACTTAATAATTATTGGTAAATAAATGAAAATTACGGAAGTCTCATTCTGAAAAAAGGCTAATTAAATGGCTCATAAGAGAGGCAAAACACTTACCACATACCACTTGATATGACATTGCAAATGTTCATATAACTTTTCTTTAATTAATCAATTTAATTAAAATAGAAAAAAAGTGCATAATTGCTTTTGAAATAAATCATAACCTTTAATATTTGACTACTACTAACAATTTATTAGAATATTGTGTGGAGATTAAATATAATGATTAGTAATTAAATCAAAATTTTTAAACCTCTATTCCAAAATATTCATGTCTCATATATACATGCCTATAAACATAATATGCATGTATCATGATTTACATACTTTTATTAGCTAACACACATCCATATGTCAATAGACATCAATATTGTTGCAATCCATGGTGCAAAGGGGGAGGCACTAACCTAAATATATTTCCCAAACACTTTTACACAAGATGCTTTGATATTGGAATAAGAGAACACATGGTGAATGGATTTTGTGAGAGGGGCCTCTTTAATTATAAAAAAGGAAAGGCACGGTAGGTTAACTATTTTTATATAGGTACTTATTTTATAAGTGGTATTACCTTTTGGTTAAAAAATGCCACCTATGAGCAGTGATGGATGATGTTGCAGCTAATGCAATCCATTCAAATCCAAAGTATGGAAATAATCAAATAACAAAACCCACTAGAATTTTCTCAACATCTCAGATAAAGAGCATATGATGTTGTAGTTAATGCAATCTATTCAAATCCAAAGCATGGAAATAATCAGATAATAAAACCCACCAAGTTTTCTCAACACCTCAGATAAAAAAAAATTCTGTGAAAATATAACCCTTGAGAAGTATCCAAAGTCTTCAAATTCCTCAACCAAAAGAAAACTAAGAAATTGAATATATTGATAATGAAATTATCCACATTGTCTTGCGTCTCAAGAGACCTTGTCATAATGAATTTCTTCAAATACAATACTTCAAGATGCCCTCCTTTGTTTAATTGTACTTAAAGAGTACAATCATAGTTAAGGGTTTATGTTTAAAAATTATTTAAAGAATTTTTTAAAAGAAATTATTGTCATTTTCATACAGTTTAAGATTTTTAATTGATATGGGCAGTGAACATCCTTCTTTGTCACATGGCACTCAACATATGAATTTGGCAAGAGGGACCTCTTTACCTCTGAAAAAGGAAATAAGGAAAGAAATTGTAGGTTAACTATTTTAATATAGGTTTTTATTTTATAAGTGGTCTTACATTTGGTTTAAAATATGCCACATGTTTTTACATGAATAGTGATGGATTATGATGTTACTAATATGATCCATTCAAATACAAATCATAGAAATAATAATTAACAGAACTCACAAGACCTTCCTCAACACCACGGATAAAGAAATTCTCTTTGAAAGAATAACCCTTCAAAAGTATCGAGAGCCTTCAAATTCCTCAACAAAAAGCAAACAATTAAACTAAATATGTTGATATGAATTATGCACATTGTCTTAGATTTCAAGAGACCTACTCGAAACTCGAAACTTTGAAACTCAAGGATGTTGAACAACAAGGGTATACCTAGCATATGGTCTTGGTACAAATTCGTATTTGCACTCAACGACCGATATGAAACTCAATATCATTTTCATTAAATTGTTTTGGAATGGCTTTTCTCAATTTTAGATTTTCCACGTTAACATATTAAAATTGCTTCCATGACTTTGATTGGAAGTCTGTTATTTGTATTTTCATCTTATTTTGAAAAAAATTGTGAAATCGAGCTTTGACATCCCTTATTCATGTGCTATAGAAGTTCCATTTGTGTGGGGTTTTAAGATACATTTCTTGAAATTCCAGATCTCATGAAATTTGATCCTACATGCTCAAAATAGATTGTTACATTAGAAAAAATCTATGTTTTTGTTTTTGGGAATAGTGGTCTCATCATGTCAATGGAATTTGAGATATTGAAAGTCATTTCAAAAATTTTCTCACTTTATTTAGGACAATTGATTTTGGCTTTTATTACCAAAATCTATCATATGTAATAAATTGGGTTAGAAGGAATTGAATTTGCAAATGTTGCATCTCCTCTCAATTAAGGATGGAAAACGAAATCCTGCAAAACAATGAGATTCCAATTGTAGGATGACATGGTGTAGGATTCCAAAGTAGGATGACATGGTGCAATATTTTAGGATATTCCGACACATATGAATAGTTAAGTATAACTTGGTCTAGTATAGAGTTAGGTAAAATGTGTTTCTTTACTATGTATATTTGTAACTTACAATCCGATGGTCACGATATGTAGTGATCCGATGGTTCATTCTCTCCTCGGTATTACCGACACTTGATCTCTAGCTTGACATCCGATTGGTCCATGAATTCTATTTAAAGCGCATGGAGGGTCATTTGTAGATTAACCGTGCATGAGAGAAGCTTATGTAAATTTCCATTCTTTTATTAATAAATTGCCTGTAGTGGCCACGTTGGCACAGGCCGTGGACTGTTTCCCTCTTTGAGGGTTTTAACCACGTCAAAATACTGGTGCAATGATCTGTTTGTGAGCGGTGTCCTTTTGGTGTTCTGTCTGAGGAACTTACCCTGTAAATTCTTACACAATCACTCTTGGCCAGTATCCATTATGGTTTTAATTTATTGATTTTTTGTATTTTTCCCTTTTGTTTTTTATTTGAATCATACAACAAAGAAACAAAGCTCTTAATAGTTTGTATGCTTTCACAATGTTTCAAATTGTTGAACTTGTTTTGAGTATTAACCACATCTATGATTTTTTTCTTGAGATGTTGAAGTTGCCACTTTCAGTGTTAATGCTACTATTTCCTACTCTTTTGTATGCTTTAAAAATGTTTCAAATTGTTGAACTAGTTTTGAGCATTAACCACATCCATGATTTTTTTCTCCAGATGTTGTAGTTGTCAAGTTGTCACTTTCACTGTTAATGCTACGCTTTCCTATGCTCATTCCATTGCAACATTTGGTGCAATTGCTAGTATATTATTGAGGAAAATATGTAAATAATATATTATTGCAAAGAGAAGCTCATTATACAACATAGTATCAGGAAGATGTTTAAATAATAAATAAGCACATGTTTAAATAATAAATAAGCGGATGTGTAAATAATGAATAATAAATAAGCAGATGTTTAAATAATAAATAATAAATAAGAAGATGTGTAAATAATAAATAAACAAATGTGTAAATAATAAATAATACATAAGGAGATGCGCAAATAATAAATAAGAAGATGTGCAAATAATAAATAAACAGATGTGTAAATGTGTAATTTCTTAAGTGATGAATCTAGTTGATTTTAACCTTTTTAAAATAAAAATAAAATATTCTACAATTAAACATAATATTCTCACAATTAAATATTAAAATAAACATAGAATATTCTCACAAATAAATATAAAATATTCTCATAATTAAATATTAAAATATGTTTACAATTAAACATAATTGGCTGTGAGGTTTGGGGTTGCAGCATCTCCACAGAATCATGGAGAAAGATTGAGCAAATCCAAAAGCGTTTTATAACTTATAACCTGAAAATTAAAAGTAA
>APFE030959089.1:31889-53723 GCA_000404065.3 Pinus taeda
CTCTCCAAGCTTTTTGAGCATAGGAATAAAATCTTAAATCAAAATAAATAATTTGTTTCTTTAGGTCCGATAGCCCAGTGTTTGGTCTCGGTGGACATTAACCATCATCATCATCATCATCAATATCTTCACAATAAATTATTAAAAAAATATTCTCACAAATAAACATAAAATATTCTCACAATTAAATATTAAATAAGAACATAAAATATTCTCACATTTAAATATTAAAATATTCTCACAATTAAATATTAAATAAAAATATAAAATATTCATGCAATTAAATATTAATTAAATATGCAGGTGAATTAACATAACTATAGATAGATAAAGTAACTTTAAAAAAACAACAAACCCTATATGCTAGAAAATGTCATGTACTAACGTGGAATTTTTTATTGGAGGGATTTGTGAGATGTTCACTCTTTTGGATTATCCTTCTCTAATGATGAAATAGAATTATCATTCTCTAATGATGAACTAGAGGGATCTGTGAGATACTAACTCTTTTGGACTATCATCTCTTTTGGACTATCATTCTCTCATGAAGTTAGTTTATGGAAATCATTAAGTGTTAATGATAATTTTATTAAGGGGAATTAAGCGGATGAAGACAAAATTAATTAATTTAGTTCATGGAAATAGTTAGGTGTTAATGATAACCCGGATGCGGGTGACAAGTGGCAAGAGGCAGCCCATGTGATGGACACGCGAAGCCTCCTGCGTGAAGGCAACCTGTCCGGAGAGGTATGAATTCCATTAACTGCGCATTGAAGGGCATTCAATGCCATTTCCTCTGCTCGAGTTATCAAGGAATGCAGACCGAGGCAAACAGAATGTTGGGGTTCAGTTTGACAGGCTTACCTGTTCAGGCCAGGGTTTTCGACTCTGTTTCACATGAGAGAGAAGCTCTGCGGGCAGGGGAGAAGAGAGTTAGGGAGTGTAAGCAAAGAGGCCATCTCGCTTACTGGTCCAGGAAGCTGAACTGGTTCAGAGGCGGTAGTTATTTTAAGAATTGGCCCCCTTTGTCATATTTCCTCACGGCAAAGCTTATCCAGAAAATCCAGTTGGAATTCTATAGCTTTAGGATGCCGCTCAGAGGACATGCTTCGCCCAGCAGGGGCAGACACTCCGGTAAGAAGGCGAAATCTGGGGGCAGAGGAACACATACTCCGTAGAGGATCTCACCGCTGACCTGTGTCTCGCCCAGTTCTCCGGGCTCCGATGAATCCGACTCGGATATCATCAACTCTGTGCAGACGATAAGATTCAACTATATTCGGCGAAGCAACAAGCCAATTATGTCTGCAATTATCACAATGGTTTTTTCGGAGGAAAATGATGAAGTTGGCAAGGGAAAAGGAATCTCCGAGGAGTAGGGGACTAGCTCCACCAATTCCTCTCAGAGCAAGCTCGAGGAGGACAACACTGGCTTTCAATCCAAGGAGCAGACTGAGGCTCTCAGAGAGATTTGCAGCCTTATGGACATGGAGACAAACAGTTCAGATGCCAAGAAGATACCTAAGGTTGTCAAGAAGCCGGAACGCTTCTTCGGTGGTCGTCTGTACCCTGTTCTCCCTCCAGGTTTTTTGAGTCTGGAGGACATTCCTACAGGCATGGAAATTGAGTTTCTCCCGGACCCAGAACGCGAGGAGGCGGAATGGAAGGCCGAGCAGGAAGAGGCTATGCAAAAGGCTAATGAGGACCAAGCGGATGCAGATGCAAGGCAGGCGTAAGGTAATCCTCCTGCGATTTTTTGGTTTTCAGTTTTGTATAAGGGACACCTGCGCTCAGACAGTCCCTGTTCTTTTGTTGGCGTGTGGCAACTATGCACACACGGGTAGCGTCCAGCATGCCACCAGGACTCAGGCGCCGTCGCCACATGTGCTCCGTCCGACATGTTCACTTTCCAGCCCACATCTCCTATCAGGCATCTTCTCTCTGTCTAGTCACTATTTTGTTCATGTTTTGCTAATTCCAGGATGTAATGTTTAAATTTGGTAAACTGGAACTGTATTGGTGGAAACAGGCATTGTTTCAAGCCTGTAATCTCAGTTTTTGGTTTGTTAAACCAGTCAGAGAGAAGTTCACGTGCTCTCAGAGGTCTCGACCTCTTGTAAATATCCTTTTCTTTTTCTTAATATAATAGCTTAGCATTTGCCCAGAAAAAAAAAAAAAAAAATTAGGTGTTAATGATAATTTTACTAGCGGGAATTAAGGGAATGAGGACAAAATTACCAAGTAGTGGAGAGGTAAACCTCAAGCATCCTCGTGCTTAAATGGAGATTTTACACATTGTTGTGTATGTCATGCTTAAATTGAGATTTTCCATATTGTTGTATGTATCAATTTTTGCATGCCAAAGAAAATGTCCAAAGAGATGCACCAGTATAAAAGATAACATAAATAAAAAGAAAAATATCTTATACATATATAAATATTAAGTAATTAACAATTTTGTTTTGTTAATACAATAAGTCAATAGATAAAATAATGCCTTCATCTTAGATAAAATAGTGTCTTAATCTTTGGACAACAAACTAGTGCCTCTAAGTACATCCATTTTTAATTTCTTTTTGAGAAAGAAAGGGGTTGAAGTTCATAACTCGAGTTATGTGTGTAATAATATCTTTCAATGGTCATAATCTTGGGACAACAAACTAGTGCCACTAAGTAGCATCCATTTTTTTTTAGAAAGAAAGGGGTTGAAGTTCATAAGAGTTATGTGTGAAATAATATACTTCAGTGGTCGTAGTTTTGGGACAACAAACTAGTGCTTCTAATTAGCATCCATTTTTGAGAAAGAAAGAGATTGAAGTTCATACAAGTTATGTGTGCAATAATATTCTTCAATTGTCATGTCTCACATGTTATTGGACAATTCTAGTCATAGCTAACAACACTAGGAAATATGATATGCATGTAAAACTTCCCTAATAGATTAGAAAATTGGCCTAACACATTTAAGTATTAAAAATATTTCAAAATGGTTAAAAATATTTCTTATCAATGGACATTATATGAGCTCTCATTGTGAATAGTTTTAAAGATATTGTATTATATAAATCTATTTTAACCATTGATCCAAAATGGATCCTAAAACTCTCTAAGTCTTCATGAACTCTCTATAATTTATGCCAAAGCTTAAAAATCTTGTGAAGATCAAGCTTATCAGAGGAATCCTCATGAAAATTGCTAACTGCGATCAACACAGATCAACGAGGGTTGTCGATCAAGCACGCAGAGTGGTGGACCATGGTAACACGTGTTGTCGTGAATTAGCAAAGTCAATGATGGTTTGAGTTAACGGGGAAGGAATCTAATATGAGATTAGCGACAAGGGTAAACCCCTCGAAGAAGAAGAGCCACATGCGCTCGGACCCTAAAAATCATGAAATGCAGCAGAAAGTGTTTCAGTTGCATCTGAGGCGGGATTCCACAGAAACCGGCAGGATATCAGAAGGGCTTCGAGCGGTAAGCAATTTAGACTGAGTCCCGCCTGATGCCACACAACGAGTGACACGCGTTTGGCGGAAGAGAGAGAAAGACGCTCACATTAGATGGGTAAACATAGAGCAAGTTATCTGCCCGATATGTGCGATGACCGTAGGATTTGGAGGGTCCAGATCAACGATGGAGATGCGACCCGATGGATGACCGGAATTGATGAAGTTATAAAGTAGATTGTGCGGGATTTTGAAGTTCGACATGGACGATGAGTTGGCAAAGCTTCGTGTTTCGTTGGAATTCTTGGAGTAAAAAAAAATAACGGTCATTTCAAATGATTGAGTGTTTCTGTTGAACCTAACATGCTGATTCGTTGAAGGAATAGGTGGCCACCTCCCTATAAGATGCTATGCAGTTATTGTAACCGTCAAAAAGAAGGGATTCAGACAGACAGAGGCAGGGAACCAAAAAGCCGAGAAGCGGAAATGAATAGTTAGGAAGCAGATTGGCTTTAAAACCACAGACTGACTGAAGGGTAGAGCCTAGGAAGCAATAAGCAGACCTGGAAGCAGAGAAACCAGAGCTGAGCTAACCTGAAGAAGCAAAGGCAGCAAGTGAGCCAGGGTTAAGACAAAGACAAAGAGAGTTAGAGAGTTTGTGTACTCCAGAAAGACTTGCGGGATCCAAGTACAGTCCTACTAATTGTATATGTTGTGTGAGACTCAAATTGAGCTCACTGTAATAGCCAAAGCCACTAGAGGTTGGAGGCAGAGTCGTAGAGCTAGAGAGCTCTAATAGATTTCTAAGGAGCCATGAGGCTACAATGAAGTTGCAGCACAGTAGGAGATCGAATGATTGAGCTGTGGTTGGTCGTCTAAGGTGTGTCGAAGATAGGAGAAGGAGTTCCAGAGACAAATGCAGAATTTTGAGGGAGTTAGAGAAGCCAGAAGCTCGAGAAGCTCAGAGCATTGGCTGAATGAGTAAAGGCTAGAGAAGCCTAGACCTGTCTACAGAACAAGGACAACCAGGGCTAATATGGCATTCTAAGCCCTTTCGTTTAGCTGTAAACCAATGGAGTTAAGTATAGCACTTGAAAAAGAATTGAAGCCATAATCCCAGAGAGCCTAATCGAGTTGATTAGAGCTCAAGGAGACGTAACCCAAGATATCAAGGTGAACTCCATGATATTATATTGTTATCTTATGGGATTGTTGAATTGTTTCTTTATTTACTGTTATTTGTTTTTTCACATCAGCATAAGCAAATGAACATAAGCACTCAACAATAAAAAACAAATACAAGCATACACTTATATTTTCAAGAATTTCTTAATTCCACATTGGTTAATCATTAAGACTTGGGAAAATTTAAAGCTTTGGAAGTGGGAGAGGTTCTTGTAAGTTAGACAAGAAGCCTAAGAGCCCCATTTTTAGATCGGGTGGTATTAGAGCTTAAGATTGATTAACCCCACCTTCAAACAAGGTTGTATTAGGATGCTTGATTGACATGGCAAATATTGCTTGGACAATCAAGGATTGATTGCCTCATTGATTGTATGCTTGGTTGCAGACTGACTATTGTTGAGTTTGCAGAGTTGAAGGGAAAGCTATTGATAGCTCAGTCTAGGAAGTACAAGAAGGAATAAGGGCTGAAGGCATTCTTCTTATCCCAAAGGACCTTAAAGCAATCCTTGAAACAAAAGAGGTTTGTTGCAAAACATTGCTTGAATAAGTTCTTTATTAATCTTGTTTGAAGTTCTTTTTTTCATTGGCATAATGAAAACTTCTACAAGTGAGTCCTCGAATTCTTCTTTCTTCACAAGAGTCTTTGAAGAAGACATGAAGTAATACTTGTCAACCATGACATATATGGTGAGAGAAATGTATGAGGATAGTGGGAAGAACAACATACTTAGAAAGAAGTTGAATTCTGTGGAGGAAGAGAAGCAGTTGCTTTCTGAAAAATTGCAGGAAATGGAGAGGAAAATTCATATTGGAAATATGAATCTAAAAAGGATGCATGAGTTGGAATCACAACTCTTTATTACCAAAGAAGCCTTGGTCAAGTATCATCTTGAAGAAGAGGTAAACCATTCCAGTTTGCCTTCAAACTCCTCTGAGAATACTTGTATTGGCTCTTTTGAGAAACATACTAAAGGCATAAGTTCCAAGCTAATGTCCAAGATGGGCTATGAAGGAAAGGGCTTGGGAAAGCATGCACAAGGTATTGTTGAACCAAGAATGGTTGAGGAAAGGCCTAAATATTTGGGTCTTGGCTATGGAAAGTCTTATGGAGAGAATTCCAAAGCTGCCACGAAAGCCAGTGAAATAGTCCCAAGAAGGAGTTTCATTTCATGCCCTCTACTGCAAAAATGTGAAGGTTGCATCCAAAAGGAATGCAATAGCTTGAAACATCAACTGCAGGATGTAGGTGTTCAGAAGCACACACTTGAACGAGAGAGTTGGGGAGACTCTAATAGCCTTGAAGAGTTTGATGGTATTCTAAAGGGAGCCACTTCTTCATTTGCTTCACCTCCTCATGAAGGCCATAAAGTTGAAAGAGGCAGGTATAAATCTGGTTCTAAACACATTCCTTTTGATTTTTCAAAGCATGATGAATTTCCACATAAGTATGGGAAAATAGCTGCATGTTCCTTTTGTGGTTTGGATAACCATGATGTTTCTGAATGTTGGAAGAAAATGGTCGCATACGGGAAGCAAAAGAAGGAAAAGAAGCAAGAAGCCAAAGGTCCATTAGACAAGGCAAACCATGCTATCAAGAGGATGCACATGTAGTGCACTTACTGCCATAAGCAAGGACATCTTGCTGCAAAGTGTTGGACTGAATCCAACAATGCTTCCACCAAAGCTGAAGGAGAAGGTGCAAAAGAAAATGGAAGGGATGGAAATAAAGATTCCATGATTGATGTGTTCAGGATAATTCACATATTGATGCTGATGTGAAAACAAAGGAGGGACCTTTGAAATGGATTAGTAAGAAATGGTTAGAATTCTTATCCAATTAAGATTGCAAGCCTATTGATGCATCTGTTTGCATTTCTTTGTGGAATAAATGCAAGTTGCAGGATCTTACCAAATGGTAAATGGAGAGAAGTTGAGTAGGAAACTCACTTTGTTGTTGTAACATTATGCTCATTTCAGCTTCGAAAGTACAATGGACTTAAGAGAGGGTTGAAGGATGAAATGCATGCATGCGAATGATGTGCATGAACACAGGGATGCCGATGATTTCCTTGTATTTGAACATGTATGTGTAATTAACTTGTAGGGTTGATTACTTTGTTTTAAGTATGCATGTGATGTTGGCTTGGGAGAAGTTAACTTGGTCTTCAAGATGGAGATAACGATGAAGTGTTCATCTTTTGAAAAAGAGTCCTAATGGTCTTTTTCTACATGCTTGACTTGAAGGGTCATTTGTTTTTTAATGCATGTTTTGTGGGATTGTTATCTAGTCCATCATTTGTATGCATATATAAGACATGGAAGGGTTCACAAGATGTGAAATCTGTTTCTTTGTTGAAGCAGGAGTTAGTCCATCCAGTTGTTGTTTGTATGCCTGCTGTTGTTAACAGTTGTTGTTGGTAGCTTTTCAAATAAGTATACATGAAAGTTTTGTGGAGAAAATGTACTTCACATTCATTTGAGCCACCTTGGATCAAGGATCAAGGCAAATAAGTTCAAACTACCTTCTGTAAACTTCACAGCAGAAGTTCTGCATGAAGTCAAGGAGGAAAACAGTTCTTCCCGAGACGACCAACCCATCGAAGAAGGGAAGTGGTCAAAGACTTTGGTTCAAAGGCACTATGCAAAGGCAAGTGTAGGGAGGCTGAAAGAAGAGGGTGTTGTTATTAGTATATCAGTCTTTTGGTGGACCAAAAGTTCTTTTAGTGGAAAGGCATGATCCAAAATGGATCTTGAAACTCTCTAAGTCTTCATGAACTCTCTATAATTTATGCCAAAGATTAAAAATATTGTGAAGATCAAGCTTATCAGAGGAATCCTCATGACAATTTCTAACTGCGATCAACGCAGATCAACAAGGGTCGTTGATCAAGCGCGTAGAGCGGCAGACCATGGTAACACACGTTGTCACGAATTAGCAAAGTCAGCGATGGTTTGAGTCAATGGGGGAGGAATTTGATATGCGATTAGTGACAAGGGGAAACCTCTCGAAGAAGGAGAGCCACATGCGCCCGGACTTGAAAAATCATGAAATTCGACGGAAAGTGTTTCGGCTTCATCCGAGGTGGGATTCCACAAAAACTAGTAGGAGATCGGAAGGGCTTCGATCGGTAAGTGGTTTAGACCGAGTCTCTCCTGATGCCACACAGCGAGTGACACGTCCAGCGAAAGAGAGAGAAAACCACTCACATTGGATGGGTAAACGTCGAGCAAGTTATTTGCCCGATATGTGCGATGACCGTAGGATCTGGAGGGTCCAGATCAATGGCAAAGATGCGACCCAATGGATGATTAGATTTGACAAAGTTATAAAGTAGATTGTGCAAGATTTTGAATTCCGACGTGGAAAATGAGTTGGCAGAGATTCGTTTTTCACGGGCATTCTTGGAGTAAACGAAAATAATGGCTGTTTCAAACAATTGAGTGTTTCCAGTGAACCTGACACGCTCATCTGTTGAAGGAATAAGTGGCCACCTCCCTATAAGGCGTTACGTAACCGCCAAAAAGAAGGGATTTGAACGGATAGAGGTAGGGAACCAAAAACCCAAGAAGCAGAAACGAATAGTTAAGAAGAATATTGGCTTTAAAGCCACAGACTGACTGAAGGTTAGAGCCTAGGAAGTAGTAAGCAGACCTGGAAGGGGAGAAACCAGAGCCAAGCTAACCTGAAGAAGCAGAGGCAGCAAGTGTGCCAGGGTTAAGACAAAGACAGAGAGATTCAGAGAGTCTGTGTACTCCAGAGAGACTTGGGGGATCCATGTACAATCCTACTAATTGCATCTGTTGTGTGAGACTCAAATTGAGCTCACTGTAATAGGTAGAGCCACAAGATGTTGGAGGTAGAAACTCAAAGCCAGAGAGCTCTAATATATTTCTAAGGAGCCACGAGGCTATAGTGAAGATGCAACACAATAAGAGATCGAATGATCGAGCTGTAGCTGGTTGCCTGAGGTGTGTTGAAGATAGGAGAATGAGTTCTAGAGACAAATGCAAAATTCTAAGGAAGTGAGAGAAGCCAGAAGCTCGAGAAGCTTAGAGCATTAATTGAAGGATCCAAGTCTAGAGAAGCCTAGACCTGTTTGCAGAACAAGGACAACCAGGGGTAAGATGGCATTCTAAGCCCATTGGTTCAACTGTAAACCAATGGAGTTAAGTATAGCACTTATAAAAGAATTGAAACCATAATCTCAGTGATCTTAATCGAGTTGATTAGAGTTCAAGGAGATGTAGCCCAAGATATCAGGGTGAACTCCATATTATATTGTTGTCTTATGGGTTTGTTGAATGACTGCATTATTTACCGTTATTTGTGTTTTCACATAAGCATAAGCAAATGAACATAAGCACTCAACAGTCAAAAACAAATACAAGCATACACCTATATTTTCAAGCATTTCTTAATTCCGCATTAGTTAATCATTAAGGCTTGGGGAAATTTAAAGCTTTGGAAGTGGGAGAGGTTCTTGTAAGTTAGACAAGAAACCTAAGAGCCCCATTTTCAGATCAGCCATATATCTAACAAGTTTTCATAGGGATAAAATCTCATAAAGTAGAAAGTAAAATTTGAAAAAAACATTTACATCTAGAAAGACATGATTTTTCTTGATGCTTGGTAGATCTGCCCTTTTTCACTGTTTCAATTGCATTTGTAAATACATAAATGGATTCAATGCCTTGAAAATGATTGGACACAATTTGAAATTCTAACAAACAAAATTGTAAAGTAGAATGTAAAATTAAAAAAAAAACATTTACATCTAGAAAGACATGATTTTTCTTGATGCTTGATAGATTTGTCTTTCTTCATTGTTTCAATTGCATTTGTAAATACATAAATGGATTCAATGCCTTGAAAATGATCGGACACAATTTGCAATTATAACAAACCAAATTGTAAAATAGTAAGACTAATTGAAATATTTTATCTATAAAAAAAAAAATGAGGTAAAATATTTCAATATCAACTTTTTATATCTTAATATCTTTTTAAATACACATCATTAATTCACCTTGCTTATTGAAATATTTATTTATTACCTACATTGATTTTTTTGCCTATTGTCATATTTTTTAAATGCCCCACACTATTTTTTTTTCTTTAGGAAAAATCGCAATTTTATTCAAAGAAAGAGAGAAGTCACATGCTAATTTTATTCTAAGAATTAAATGAATTACATATCCTTCTCTTATTACTCTTATCAAGTAGTAGTTAATTTTTTCACTTTCAATTACTTTTTTCTTTTCTTTTCTTTGTTTTTTTTCCCCATAAATCCTGCAATTCATAGTAAGGTTGTGATTCCTTGTTTTTTTAAATGCATAAATGAGTTCAACAACCTAAAAACCCTCTTTACTTATTAAACAAATTAAACTTATGAATCTTAAAATTCTCTATTAGATATTGGGAAAAGTTGACAAGGAAAAAGTGCCTAGAAAAGAGCTATTCCTCCTATAACTTAAGAATCCTAAAAATCTCTACTAAATTTTAGGAAAAATTGATAGGAAAAAGTGCCTAGAAAAGAGCTATTCCTTCTTTTAGTTAAACTGAGAAATTTTCTTTGGGAATTAAAACATATTATATAATTTTAAATACACATGATTATTAACACTCTGTATTGAAATATTTTAGTTATGAACCACATTAATTTTATTTTGTTTAGTAATATTTTTTAGATGCCACATACTAATTACATCGATAAGTATTAAGCATGTCTATTTTGAAATATGACTTCTATACTTTTAGTTTAACTATCAATGATTATTAGGTGGATGGTAAGATTTAACCTTCATAGAATATTCTAGAATATATTTTTTTATAATAAGAAACAAAGTTTGATATTTATCTCCAAAGTAATTATGTCTTTTAATTAATTAAAGAAAATGCCATATGAAGAAGTGTCATATGAAATGAATTATGTTTTTTTTGTGTCATATGAAATGAGTTATGTTTTTTTTTGGCATGTAGTATTAATAAGTCATGGCAGTGGCCCATGCTATCATAACAACAGTTGTTTATAAATATATCTTTTTGGGAATGTGGTGTTGATAAGACATGATATTGTAACAAAATCTGTTTACAATATACACATGATAAAATGAAGGTGAATCTCCATGGTTAAGAATCTTGTTACATGTTTTTTTAAATGTATATATGATGAAAATATGTATTAATTCTTTTTATAATGAATACTAATACTGATAATAATTTAAAATAAAAATATATTTTGATTACTTTTTTTTAATGTTTTTTGCACCGTATTATCACTGTAATAGAGATATTGTAAAATAATGTCTTGTTAAACATTTTGACTCATTCAAATTACATAACAATAAAAAGATAATGTAATATAATAAACATAAAATTAATAATCATATTTATAATTCTAATTATCAATAAAACATTGTGAAATTACATAAAAATAAAAATAAAATAGAAAGCATAAAATTAATAATGTAACGCCACTTTTAAATATTATATTTTTACTAGTAACTGAGTAAATTGTAATGTTTAACGTTTTATTTAAAATTTGGTTATGGTAACTCAGTGAATTGTGAGGAAAATGTAATGTTTAAAGTTTTATTTAAAATTTGGTTATGGTAACTCAGTGGATTGTGAGAAATGGGGCAAAAAAAGCCAAGAGGATATGAGGAAAAACCTAAAGCATTTCAGAAAGGGAGAATAGAAAGAATATTTTTATTTCTTGGAACAAGATGTTGTTGAGGAAGGTAGGAAGTTGCCAATAAGACATTCTTAAGCTGGCTAGTTAGTGGAATCCTTTATCTACTTGGAGTCTAAAGAAAGACCAGGTAAAATTTATAGAAGTGGAGACAGACATATGGGAGAAATGGTAATGGCTACCATTCTTGTTGGTCAGGAGGAGTGCTTGTCATTCTCCTTTGTGATTCTCCTAAACCTAAAGAGATAAGTCTTTGTATTTTTTGAGAAAACTATATTCCATAAATATATAATGTGAGTTAATTGCTTCTCTGTTGACTATGGGATGAGTATATTCTGTAAATATAATGATAGTGAGTTAATGAATGGACTGATAATTATTTTCATGTAATTATAGAAGCATAACTACTTTCTGTAAAGATGGGTATGTGTTATTATTTGGAACGTTGAATGAAGTGGAGTAATTTTAGGTGAAAGAAAAACCACAGCTGGTCAGAGCGATTTAAGATGTGAATGAAATAAATATAATACTAGCATTTGCACCTAATGTTGCAAAGGAAACGTCGTAAGGCATAGAGTGTGGAAGAATAGGAACATGTGAATAGAATGTGGAAGAATAGGGACATGTGAATGGGCATTGTTGAAAGCCGTAAGGCATAGAGTGTGGAAGAATAGGAACATGTGAATAGAATGTGCAAGAATAGGGACATGTGAATGGGCATTGTTGAAAGCGAGGGTGGATGATAAAGAGTTGCAATTGAAATTGTTAGTTATGTGTATGCTGAATATAGATATTTTATAAAGAATAGTGTGTAGAAGAATTGTGGCATGGGAATGGACATTGTTGAATGCAAGGGTGGATGATATTGAGTTACACTTGAAACTATTAGTTATGTGTGTTTTGAATATGGATAAGTAATAGTAGTGTGTGGAAGAATAGCAACATGTGAATGGACATTCTTGAAAGCAAGGGTGGATGATAATGAGTTATAGTTAATGTCATATAGAGGTTATCCATTATTCATGTAGTAGTTGTTTATGTGAACATATTTTTGTACATTATTTTAAGTTTTTTTTGTATTTGGAGATCTTGTTTTTCCATATGTTACATATTAAGAATGAATTGTCACTTTTAAAGAGGTCACACAAGGTTGCTAGTTGTCACAAACCATCGTGAGGGTAAAAATTAAATGTCCTTTTCCTACTACATGGGTCTACCAACTAGGTGTTTTGAAAAATACAAGTGAAAGCCATCAAACTCCTTGCTGAAATCAAACTCTCTCGTGAACTTTTCATAAATATAGGGATGCACAAATTCCTTAACTTGCCAGAACTATATTAAAATAACATTTTTTACTACTAACTTCATATGAAATGTCATGAACTTTCTTTTGGATAAAACCTCGAATGTGTTTTTAATATCCCAATTCAACTCTCGGTGAAATTTTCGTAGATATAGGGATGCACGAATTCCTTAACTTGCTAGAACTCTATTAAAATGACATTTTTCACTACTAAGTTCATATGAGATGTCAATTAAACTGTTTTATTATTATTATTTTAATTTAATGTTTCATTATGCATACTAAATCTTTTTTCATATAAAACTAAATTTAAATGTTTACTCATTTACAAATACTACAACAAATACCCCTTTTTTGGATTGATGCTTATGAGTAGCAGGCCAAAACTTGCCAAATGCTTAAATTTGTTTTCCAAAATTTCAGAGATGCCCATTTTAAAACCCTAGATATATTAGTGTTTGATACGAACAAGTTTCGAGCATACTAGTTGTTGGGGTACAGAGTTTTTTGTAAATTGCTACCAAGCAAGGAAGAAGTCAAAAGAGGATTGGTATTAAAACCATGGCCGCAACTCAAGGACCTGTGTTCTTGTCCCCAAATAGGACACTGCAACTGACATATGAGGGTGATTTTTATGAGGTACTCATAGCAAAAGCCAAGCTCTCCGCCATAGTAGACAAAGGGGGCATACCCTCATCTACAGATACTGTAAAGCAACTGTAGCCCCATTTTGAATATTGCTACAAGAGCTTAGAGTATACTATATTGCAGGATGTAAAGACTCCACATTCAAAACAAAATGGAAAGATAAGATGAGAAACATATTGGATCATAAAGAAATAGAGAGTATAGTGGAAGCATGGGATCCTTATAATTATCGTTGGTCCTCCTTAAGCCTTGCTAAGATTGGTGGCTTAGGCAAGAAGAGTGATTTTCTAGGTATCATTTTCATTTTGTTGCTCCTATGGGGCTTCTTAGATTCAAAATTTGAAGGGACCCAACATGGGAAAAGTGTTGTTTGGTGGCTTGGGCCTGTAACACATAGACTGTACTCAAGATTATTGGTAATACAAGATGATGTTTGAGCACTATTTGGGAGTGGCTTGAATGCTTCTCTATACTATCCTCTATTGGTCTAGAAGTTGCCTCTTGTGACATGTGGAAATAAGGAGAAACATGCTAAGAATATCTCAGTTGTCTCGTAGCTTCTTCATGTGGAGCAGGCTCACCTCTGGTAAGTTTCATACAAGATTATGTATTGCTTTGATAGCATGGATGGATGCGTTAAAAGTTTAGTATGTTAAGCTTGATTATTGACAAGACGGTTCTGATCTTGTTGCATGACACATAAGACACTTTTTTTTATAGTACTCATTTTTAACATTTTTGGCTATCATTATAGCTGCACTAGTTTGGCAAATTGTCAAAATTTCCCTTTGGAGAAATGTTGGGAACATCACTTTCTAAAGAGAACAAAACCATGGGCGAGAAGCAACATTACAAAACATATGTTTTTTGACAATTCTGCTTTTTATATGTTGAAGTGCTAATACGGTCATTTATCATTATTGAGTTGCTCAGAAGGAGGGATGAAATCGATATTTCTTGATCAGGAAACCAACTTGAACTTTTGAATGGAAGGGAACAAATGGCATGTGGATTAATGTCAAACATTGAGGAATCCAACTTCGGAACGACACGACATTGTTTATGTAAGCCCCCATCATTGTAAGTCAGGTTTATACTAATTTTATATTATTTCAGAATAAAGTTTTGATTTAATTTAATTATAATTTTAAGGTAGTAAAACATCAAGTACCCTAGAATGCTTCCCACTGCTAGACGTTTTTTGTTGAAATTGCTTTACGCACCCCAGAAATGCTTTGCAGCTAGGCCTTCCAATTGATTCATTTTTCTGCAATTCCAGATGTCAAGTTTCTATTCTAGAGTGATGGAGATGCAGCATTGCGTGTTGGTGGAAACAGAAAACAGATAGAAAATATCAAAAAATTGAAAATAAATACTGTGCACAGGAGCTCCACAATATTTTAGAACTGTGAATAATGGATAACTTTGTGTGATCATACCTCGCATGCATAAAAGGCAAAGAAATAAGTTATTTAATCTGAATTTTAAAACCCTCCAACTCAGTATACTCTCATAATATAGAGGATCCTTTATTTTTTAAAAGCAGGGGAATATCAATGCATGTACGGTATCTGCAACTTTGAATAAAAGACATGGTTTGACCACTGAAAAAACTTCGTGTTCTTTAAAATATTATTCATACAGTTTTTGTTTCCATGGAAAAAAATAGTTCTTTCAACAAGTCAGCCAACCAGCTACCATTGCAAAGGACAAAGGAGGTTCAAACATATCCAGAAAGAGCCGATCTAATTTTCTCAACCAATCTCTCATGCAATCCAAATTGACATCATTTGTCAAGAAGACAAGGCTCCCAAGGAGTCAATCATGCAACTTGTTGGACTTATTTATATACTAGATCTTTATTACACACCACCTTACATGTACTATTTTCACAATAATAATTTGAAAATTTTAAGTAGGGAGTCAAGATGGCTTTACAAATATGGCACTGTTTAGGCTTGACACTTGGTTAAATTAAAATATATACCCTTTAACGGGAAATATGAACGACACGCAGATAAGGCACGTAGTAGCAATGATGGGTACAACAATTCCCTGATCAAAATCCTTTTTAATACCCCTGTCCTGGTGACGTGTTGATAGATCAAGTATGCAGAAGCCGCTATGGAAATGACCATTCCAGCTTGGGTTCCTCTGCAAATCAACAACATCCCATAAACTACCATCCACATTTCCAAACACCAATTCAATCATTTGTTAAGGAAAAAAACAACTTGCCTCAGGTTCATGGCTTGATAAGGAGCAATAATCACCAGTAACACAAATATAAATGGCAGTCCGAATTCCCCTGTTCCCAACAAATTAAGTTTGTCAAACACTACAGTTCTGTCATGCAATTTAACTCAATATACTACGCAAGAAAGAACGACCAAGTAAGTAAAATAGGATGGCATTTGAGTTCTTGTGACTCACCAGGAATGTAGTAAAATAGTCTAACGAGGAAGACCAAAAAGGCAGTCCACAAACCATAATCACCTCTGTAATAATGTAGACAAACAAATCCAAATGTGGGGTGAAGTTTAAACTCTCAGTTCACTTCACTGAAATTTGTCTAATTTTGCAACTGGGAAGAACCTGGTCACCTGATCCAAGAAATGACATCTCCAGGTACCTCTAGGGCCAATAGTGGAACAAGGAAAGATTTGTCGATGGTTGTGTGCTTTGATAACATCAAAACCATGCAACACCATAATTGAACCATTTTTTACCTCAACAACTACTTGAGTCCCAAAAATAAAAGTTGAATTATGACTAAAAAAAGCCTAATGCCTTTTTTAGAGTACTAACGTTTGGAAATGGGCAAAAGCAAAAGCAAGTAAAACTTGAAACATTTGTTTTTAAAGATCTAAAGCTGAAATAAAAATTAAAGTATGAACCCTAAGAGAGCCTTTGAGGTATTCCATTTTCTGAGAGGAATATATTGACAATTGGAAACAGCCAGAAAGCAAAAGCTAAAAAGCTCAACAGATTGTTGTAGTAGAAAAATCTAGTAAATTGAGGTTGCCTATCCCAAATTAGTTAGCATTCTGAAGGAGCCCCTTGTCTCAACAGTAGGCTTGAGAGAGATTGTCCTTAACAAAGTTATCCTTAGAAGATTTTTGAACTTGAGAGAGATTGTCCTTAACAAAGTTATCCTTACAAGAGTTTTGAGCTGTTCTTTAGAGAGGGGGGAATTGTATAGCTGGAAAACCAATCCGAGATGCTCTAAGAGAGATTGTCATTAACAAATTTATCCTTGGCAGAGTTTTGAGCTGATCTTTAGAGAGGGGATTGTATAGCTGTAAAACCAATCCAAGATGTGGAGCAACAATATCATATAATGGATTGAAAATAGAATGTGTTGTAATCAAATAACGGATCGAAAATATCAAAATTAGCAGAATGAAAGTAGAAATCACTCACCAGCCCACCATAAAATCATTTGCTCTTTGAGTAGCAGCCACATCTGTGGATTTATTGGTAAGAGGTATCATCCAATGTACTAAAATTACTAATCCAATCCAACCCTTTTGCTTTTCCTACATTCAACGAGAAATTTATAAAATCTCATAGAATGAATGGAGATGAACATAGATCAGAGAGGAAAAGAACCCGATAGGTTTTCCTGTACAGCTCCATAGAAGCTATATGTGATAGCAAAACATGGTGACCAACAATATATGGCTCAACAGTTGAGTTTCGAGCAATACAATTTCCAAATGGTTGGGAACATATTTGAGGTGGGAAAATGCTGTCATCATATCATGCAGTGCCAAAGACATTGAGCTCATTGAAAGTGGACCAATATTTCACTCGATCACCAAACTCTCTGAAACACACATCTGCATAACCTTTAAAATCCTCCCTGCATAAGATCGAAGTAGATTAGTGAACTCTGCTTCTCTAACCATAAGGTTATTAATGCACCATAAATTGATGCTTTGACTCGTGTGTCAACCCACATGGGAAGAAAAAAAAGAACAGGAGATGACATAAGATGTTTACACAATCTATGGATTTAAGAAACCTCCATAGGAATCTTACGGAGCTTGGGGCAGATCAAAGTGGTACAATGTGACATGTGGTTGAATGCCTGAGACATGCATTGTGAAACGATTAACAGTTTTGAGGATGATAGTCACAGGAATAAAAACAAAGTAGAGAGACAAGTTTGTCAATAAATACTACCATGGGACAAAAGCTCATTTATGAGGTTATTATACTACTCAACGCCTTTTGGGTTAATGGGTCCTTCGCCATCTACATCAATATATGTGAAATAGTTATTTCCTACCATTGTCCATTGAGTGTTTACTAAATTCTCAGTATTAAACATGTGGTCAGAGCTCAAACAGAAATATACCATGAATAAGCCCGGGCCATGAGATTGAAAATCTATAGGCATCTACTCCCATCACAGACATTAGATCAATATCCTCCTTCAAAACCCACATGAAATTTTGCATCGGGTTGATACCCAAATCATCTAGGAGTTTAACTATAGATACATTAGTATGAAAACAACAATAATGGGGTTGGACATGCACATAAAGCTTGAGGATGGCTTACAAGTAGCCACTGCATATAGGGTGTCCTAGTGACATTTATTGTTCTTAGATTTGCAGATAATAATACCTTGTAACGATGGTATTGATCAATAGCTACATCTCCATTACCTCCATACACAGTAATCCCTGACAATACAGTTAAAACAAACAACAACTCACTTCGAGCCTTGGCCTTGAAAGTCCCAAAGTAAAGTAAGGAATTGGGTAGAATGCAAATGAAGGGATGAATGAAGATATGTGATGAAACAGACCTTTCCTGTGAGTGAAAGTGTCAAATATGCTTCGCTTCCGGCCATCTTCTGCTGCAGCTCCTTCATACTTCAGAAAACCAAATGTTATTTTGCAAAGAAACACGCTAGATAGTATTCCATATGGGCACAAACTGGAATTGAGTTTGCCATGGCAAAATTAGCACTATCGGGTAGTTTCGAAGTCCTGGAGACAAAAAGAGTTCAGAGGGCATGAGGAGGGGTTCGTAAGGAGAGAGGTGACCACCTAGAGAAACAGAGTGTGAAAACTGTGTTGCCTTGGGGAAGGTTATCTGGGGCTGCCTTGGGGAAGGTTATCTAGAGCTGGCTTGGTGCCAGTGGAAACCTCCCTCCCAGAGTGAAAATCTGACTTTTCTGGGCTGGACTACGATTTTGAGCCCTGAGAAGTAACCTGTGAGAGTTTACTCTCAACAACTGTAACAGAAGGAGGACGCTCCGGGGGAACTTGGACGTGATTGCCATTGCCAGTTCCATAGGCTAGGAGATGTGGTCCTATCCCGAATTCACTTTCTTGGAAAACTTTGAACACATCAGATAAGTAATTATGTTTATGATATGCTTCTGAGAATCCAACAGATAAGAATAAGTAATTTCGTTTAGGTTATGCGTCTGAGAATGCATCAGATAAGAAAAAATAGTTCTATTTATGTTATGAGAATGCATTAGATAAGCCAAATAATACTGCTTATGATATGTTGCTGAGAGCGCAATAGATAAGTAAAGAATACAGCTTAAGTAAGAAGAGACTGCATTTGTTATGTACCTATGAATTAAACATGTAACTCGGACAACAAGTGGTATATGTAAGACTTACACAATACTTCTTTGAGTATGCATTCCTGGAAAGTCTGGAGAGTCTGGAGAGTATGCATGCAAGCACTGATCGCTAATTGCTTCTGGAGAGTCTTTGTTCCGGTTTTTCTTCAGAGATCTGAAGATAGAGTGGCATTCACAGAGGAGATAGAAGAAACTGGATGACTGGGTGTTGCAAGCATTGATAGGTAATTGCGGCTGGAGACTCCTGGAGTGTCTCTGTTCCGGATTTTTTTTCAGAGACCTGAAGACAGAGTGGCGCTCACAGAGGAGATAGAAGAAACTGGATGACTGGGTGTTGCAAGCACTGAGATTGCCATTTCAATGGCACTACCGCTGCTGCTGGTACTGCTTTCAAAGCTTTCTAAAGATTTAGGAGCAGGTGGTTTTTCCATAGGAAAAATGCCCTCCTACATCTGGACAACTTTCCCCATAGTTGGCTGCTGTGAGGGGTGCTCCTGGATACACCAGAAGCTAACTTGAAGTGCTCTGTTTACCTCATCAATATTCAGATCTCTACCAAGCTTCTCATCTGTAATGTTTAAGATGTTTCCACTTTCAAATTCCTCAAACGCCCACAGTGAGAATTTCTTTCTCCTTGACGTCAAGGTATCAAAATTCCTTTTACCGCTGATGATCTCCAGCAAAACCATGCCATAACTAAAAACATCGGACTTGGTAGTGATGGGTAAATTGGCAAGCCACTCTGGAGCCAAGTATCCTCTGGTGCCCCGAACACTAGTCATTGAGCGCTTGCGACGACCTTTGCGACTGATGAGCTTCGACAACCCAAAGTCAGAAACCTTTGCACTGAAATTATCATCTAGGAGAATGTTCTCAGGTTTAACATCACAGTGAACAATGCAATCTCTGCACTCTTTGTGCAAGTAGGCGATGCCCCTTGCAGTTCCTAGGGCTATACCGAACCGCTTATCCCAATCTAGTATCCTGGATTGGTCTGAAGAAGAAAAAAGGAATGTGTCCAGGGAAGAATTTTTCATGAATTCATAAACCAGTAATCTATGGCGACCTTCTGAGCAAAATCCGATTAGCCTAACCAAGTTCAAGTGATGAGTACTGCTGATGTTTGCCACCTCCATACGGAATTGTCTCTCCCCTTGTTCAATCCCTTCCAGCTGCTTTACTGCGACTATTGTCTTGTTGGGCAATTCTCCCTTGTACACCGTTCCAAACCCTCCTGAGCCCAACTTTTCCATAAAATTCCTTGTTGAGTGCTGGAGGTGCTTGTAGGAAAACTGAACTGGAGATCCCGAGGTATATTCCAGAAATGTATATTGGGATGGTAGCTGCCCAAATCTAAACCTCGGATTATTTTTACAGAAAATAAACCAGATGCATATCTCGATAGTAATCAGGGCAATAATAGGTCTGGAGGATATGAGAAGAATTCAGTATTTTCCAATACAACCATGCTCTGGTTACTACACCCTGCAATGTCCTGCACTCTCCTGCACCCTTGTGTGGAATTCTTGGGATCTATGGGAACGAAATCTGCAGATGGGCATGTGCAGTACGAGGCTGTGTCATTGTGAACGCACACCCCATAGTTCCCACACCATTGATACACTTTGCATTGGTCTTCTACTGCGCTCCAGCCCAGCTGCCATGTTCCAGAGCTTTTAACCCACCCATAGGACCTCAAATTCCCATCTGATTCAAGCTTGATCCTTCGCAATGAGATCGAGGCATCAGTGTAATCGCGACGATTCGCTACTGTATGCCATCCAGACCTGATCATGAGAAGAATTGGAGAGTGTAAAAATTCATTGATTGCTCAAATGTGCTCTGGAGCCATTAGGGGAACCCTGATTCCAGTATGTGATGTTATTTGTCCATTTCAATGTGAAATTCCCACTGGGCTCCAGAGTCAATGAATAAACATACATGCGGAGGCTCTGTCCCACATGGAAACTTTGATTCACCAAAAGGGTATCAGTAGGATTGGCAAAGCTCTCCCAAAGGCTGCTGGAAGTGCTATTCTTCACTACAAAATTGCCATCGTCCTGCATGACAGCAGACGATACACTTTGGTTCGCAGTATTGGTTTGCCACATCGTGGTGTTGAGTCCACTGCGCAAAACGAGGTTGCCATCAATCTGGAAATCAAAGGAAGCTCTGTCAGCCACTCTGATACCACCATTCCCACCTGCAGTCCACACCATAGTTTCAATCATTGAAATGCCCAGAACATGTAACCCATCATTTCCAATTGGGTGAAATCCAAATTTGAAGTTGCCATTTGGGGATTCCCAAAACCTCTGTTGCCGTGAGAAGGAAGGCTTAAGGCTGGAGCCTGGCTCCACTGCTCCATCTACACAATGAATAATAATAATATACATTACAGATATTGGGATTAACATAATTATGCTACACTGTTTCCTTGACTATAATCAGTGAAACAGGTAACTGGTGATCCGTCAGCCACAATTAGAACATGGGTGCCTCTTAAATTTAGAGTGATGCCATTCTAATCTCTACACTGCATCGAAGTAACAGATAAGCAATAAGCAACTGTAATAATCATTAAACAACGAAACCAGGTAACAGATAACCAACAGACCAAGCTTTACCGAGCATGTTTGCTTTTCCTGCTGCTTTTCCTCCATGGACCCCTTCGTCTTCAGATGGTAGAGAAATTGGAAAAATCTGTATCCTTTGAATCTCAAAAATAGATATTGGAGGCATACGTTGTTCGCTTCAGCTTCCGAGTGTCGGCTCATTCCGAACCTGCGACGGTTGCGGTGATGTGAGTCTATTATGAACAGTTACCTTCTCTTAATCGAACGGCTAACACTATTCTAATCATCCAACACACCATCTAATGGCGCACAGTGATGACAAGTAGACCTTAGGGACATTCATTTCAGAGGGAAACGCCTTACGACGTAA